>JAGFPH010012457.1:0-20626 GCA_018207615.1 Philaenus spumarius | reverse complement strand
GAAAACCTTACAACCCTTGCAAACAACCCCTAAATTGAAAAAAATCACAAAAAATTACTTTGGTATGACATAAAAAGATTTAAGTATAGAGTAAATAATATTTTATGTTCTCTATCTTAATTATCAAATTTTTAACCCCCCTTTCGACCCTTAAAAACAACCCCTTAATAAAAAAAATTAACTGGGTGTGCTTAAGACTACACGTTGGAAGTGATAACTTCTATGACTACGGGGATTTTTAACTCGGTAAATGTGTACAATTATAAGGATTATAAAACTGTAGGCCTATTTGTTCAAATTGTTTATTTATATCCGTTATTATATATTTAAAGAAAGGTAAAAATATTATCTTTTAGTTACCTTTTATTTCATATTGATAGATCAAATGATTTAGAAGTTGTTAATATTACAGTAAAGAAATTAATAATCAAATATGTTATACAAAGATGTACGAATGTTTGCGAAGTTAAACAGTAGGTATCCTTCTTTAAATTTGTATAAACGAATATATTGATGATCAAAGGTTAGTTTTATATACAGTTTATAACCCCAAAGCAAATCTTATAACGTGTAGAAGCCCATATAACTTATAGTTATAGAAGCCTACATTAGTTGTATAACTAATATATAAGAAAATTAACATCACAAGAAATTTTAATGGTTGAAGTTGTAAACATAACCCCAAAATATAATCTACGCTGGGTTTTGTTTAAGAATTACAGATGATGGGCGAAATCAGCTGTTATATTATATTAACTAATTCTTATGTGTTAATTTGATTGCTATGCTAATAAATGTAAATAATGTAGCCTATTAATAATATTCCCTCTCCACGATCTGACTTGTGTCTAAACAAAAGCGTGACGCGAGATCTCGCGAGAAATCTGGCGTGATGCGAGATCTCGCGGGAAATCTGGCGTGATGCAAGATCTCGCGAGAAATCTGGCGTGACGCGAGATCTCGCGGGAAATCTGGCGTGATGCAAGATCTCGCGAGAAATCTGGCGTGACGCGAGATTTCGAAAACATAGCCAAGTCGAAAGTGCCCAACGGGCCAATAGAAGTTATCACTTCAAAAATTGTTTAAAAAAATTTCTTTTGATGAAATGAAAAGGATTTAAATGTTATTCCACATTCTCGAAAATTATTATCATATTCTCAAGCTTTTCAACCCTTAAAACTACCAATAAATTAAAACAGTAAATATATATGATTACACATTTAAAAATAATTTAATTATAGAGTAAGAAATCACCATTTATTGAATAAAATGTAAACTTACAAGTTGTCTAAAACTGTACCAGATTGAATTAATACATTTCAAAAAATACTGCAACAAGAGCATGACAATGCATAAAAACCCATAAAAAACCCATATTCATAATTTTCATTAAATTTTATAAAAAAAAAAACATTATCCTTCATGACTCAATGTCGGAGTCGCTGTCATCTTCTTCTGGCTGAATTGGAGGGCTATTCTGGCAGTTATCTCCACTGCACGTTCCACAAGTAGTATTGCAAAACAGACCAACTCTTTTGCATCCGCAAGAGGCTCCGCAACCTTTTTTGCAGTTGCAAAAATCATTTTCAGTAGTTCTTGTGGTGCAGGTGGATCTACAGATTTAATTGGATTTAATAAACCTTCATTCATGACCCACCCCCAATCCGTTGGATGAATGTTTTTGTTGCCAAGCCAAATCTGTGTTTGAAGATAAAACCCTCTTAGTACTGTATGCTCATTTACGGCACCAACGGTTGGAACTAAGGATGATAATTTTACGGCAGTGTTATTCGTAGCAGCTTTAACAAAACTTTCATAGCGCATCTTTTCGAGAAATTCTGATAAGTTTTCTACTCGACTCAGCTTGTTTGGTTGTATGTCTTTAGCAAGTCCATATAAACATACCATGTAATATCTACCAGCCTCTAAAATATCTTCGAGTTCAGATGTATTATCAAAAATATCTGTATTCAAAAATATCAGATTAAAATATCTGTGCCATAATATGTACATACATAAGACTATATACATGAGACTATGTTTTGGGTCTCTATTACTATGTACTTTCACTTTGCTCCAAATATTCACACTCCGAAATTTTCAGTTTACTAAGTAGAAAAACATACGACTAGTTTTTGGACCATAACTCCTTCAATTTTGATGCTATCACAACTTATAAAAAACCATTTTAAAGGTAATTAAAAGAGCTACAACTTTTTTTATTACAATATATAATGAAAAATCTTTTATTTTAAAACGGTGAAGGGTCAAAGGGCTCAAGACAGACTGTGATTGCGCTGCCGCGCGCTCTTTAAACAATCATATTTCCTTCAATTTTTGTGTGACAGAAAAAACCTACATTTTTCATTAATATACTTTTGTACGTATCTTTCATCATTATTAAGATATTATGAAAAAAGGTGTTTTTTTTAAATTCGAAAAAAAAAATTTCTTAAAATCGTGATTTTTTTGGAAAAATATGTGTCCTAAAGCAGCCAAACTGCTAGAATCCATCAAACTCTTTATATTAAAGTTAATTCTAGACGGAATACGATTAGTTTTAATTTTGATGGAAATGGCACTTATGAAACCCATTGATTTAAAAGAAAAAAAAACATTATATGTTCCTCTTATTTGAAATACAGCTCACTCATTTTACGTGCAAATTACTTTTAACAGTGCTCATTTTAAAGCTTATTTCAAGCACTACAAAACCCTATTTCATTAGAATGCATAAAATGTATCTGCTCGCCGCTAGATGGCATTAAACACATCGATTAAATTTCAGACAAAATAAAAAACGGCTTTGATCTTTAATATCTCGCTTAATATTGCACTTAGAACACTTTATAAAAAACCGATTTGTTCAGTTTTTTACCTACTACAATTTTGTTCATTATAAAATTTTCGTTAAAATGCATATTTTTGGAAATATTTTCAAAAAAACGATGAAAAACGTGAAAAAATTCCGAATTTTCAATTGCCAATAACTTGAAAAGTATTGGGTTTTTTGAAAAACTTTATAGAAGATTTTTTGCTTAAAATTAGGCCTTCTATCGATATCTGAGGTTATTTTGAAAAAGAAAATTTACACCACTGAGAAGGGGTGGCAACCACCCCCAGGGTGGGTGCGGCGTTCAGATAATTTTCACTTTTGAAGTTAAGGGTAAGATGAGCCTAATTCCAAAATTTCATGCAAATCGGTTCACAGTAAAAAAATTCGGAGCAATAACGCTTCAATGACTGCACTATAAGTGGTGTCTATGTTATAAAGTAACTACTATTACTCTATTTTATTAACAATTCAATGAATAAGTGACTACTTTTGTAACAATAATAATGTTTATTTAACAAGATATCAATTTTTTTTATACGAGTTTCTCCTTTGAGAATTTAAATTCTCCTTTCATAAAATATTATGCACATCACAACCCCCCCCCCCCCGGGGCATTTCGCATGGTCAGAAATAAAATCAGCCCTTAAAAACCAAACCACCGAGAGGAATTTTCAAGTCTCTGTTTCACAAATTTCTCCTCCCTCCCCGGACCTCCCCCCCCCCAAGTGCACTGGTGGCATTTCACATGTTCTGACTCCGCATCTGTGATGACCACATGGGACGGGTGTTCCAATTTGTGTTAAATGTGTACGTTGCTTGTGTGTTTTTGTATTTGTGCTGTTATATGTCTGACAATTTTTTAATGTTAATGACGACCTCTTAGGAGTGATAATTTCACCTGATGATGGATGAGTGATATCATCTGAAACCGCGGTAGTGTGTTTTTTCACATAAGTGGATCACTTGACGGACATAAAAGGTAATATTTTATTATTAATTTATTATATATCAGTGGTTCGGGACCTTTCCACAATGAAAATAATTATTTATTTAATCAGCATTTACATTATATCGAATGGTATACGTACAATTATTACTAATACATATTAATAAAAACTTGATAACTCATAGTAAATTTCATGAAGACTCTATATTTATTTTTAAAAATAACTTCCAATAATTAGTTTTTAAGATATAAACGTTTTTCTATAATAATGTACCCAATTTTCGATCCTTTTTTATAAATTTTACTCGAAAACCTATAATTATTAACCGATTTGATTAAAACTTTCTACATATATATTCTATATAACTATATTAATAACACATACAAATTTCAAATATATTCATTAATAAATTTTCTTATTATTATTGATATAAAATGGTTTGATCAAAATCCATAATGCCATATACTAGGTACAGTATAACAAATAAAATTGTGTTTTCCCATAAAAGTGGTCTACGCGTCAGGTCTAATACAAATTATAACTGTATTTAATCAATATTCACATTTTGTTTACACACAGACAAATTGAATTCCATCAGTTCTCCAATTGCAGACGAGTGAGGCCTATTGGGTGTGGTTTGATAATTGCTAATCGTTTCGTTATCTGTTATTGGTCAATTTCTTTGACAGAATGGCGTCTAGTATCGAGCGATTGAACTATCTGCCAAATGCAACATCTATCAGTTGAATGGTTCCCACTAAAGAGCTCTGCTATCTAGGCCTAATTTAATGATCTGTTTTTAATAAATTGCCCTATTAGTTTCTCCTATAAGCGAAGACTTTGAAAATATGCTATTACATGTGTATTTTCAGTTTGAAGTCCATATCTTGAAAATTGGCGATGAAGGGATAACAGTCGCTGATCGGATGTTAATGGTGCAAAGATCACCTTGAAGCGCCTCTGGAAATAATAAACGTTAATGGTATTTTATTAGTCAACAAAATTTGAAATTAATATCATTCAATAAACATAAATTCAAATTATCCCCTTCATTTTTTTATCTAAGAAAACTAAATCCAAATATATATATAGGCTACATTTTTCCTCCAATATAACTTTTCAAAAATATGGGCAAACCATGGTTTATCATAACAGACCTTTTTGAGTAATTAAAATCAAAATGGCTTTCAGCTTTTCACCAATTAAGGAAGGTGACTTTAGTTTTGTTGTTATTCTACTGTATTATGCTGTATTATGTTATTAAGGAGTCAATTCAATATAAAAAAAATAATACACTTCACTCGACTTTTAAATTCAATTTTCCATATTTCCATACCTATTCCCAAAAAGTCTATAACCACTCTTGAAGTTTAAAACTTTTCAGATCATGCATTCTACTTCTAATAATAATTTGAATGTTTTCTGTTGAGTGGACATTTTTTCTTTTCTGTTTTCTGTGTTGCATGTAATAGTTATAAAACTGAACCGTGTAGTAACAGCGTGACCACATTGTTTCACATCTAATATATTATCCCCCACAACGGGCAGTCTACTACAATGTATTTCCCATGGCCTTCTATTATCGGCCAATAACAATAAACGTGCCAAGAGGGAGCTTGGGCTTTGAGCACTAAGCAAATAACTTAGTCCCATGATATTGTTTATTGTAACGACGGGAGCTGTAGACTATATCCTATGAAGTGTTATCGGAAAAATCTATCACATTTTAATAACAGTATAATAATAATAATAATAATAATGAGTTTATTTCCCAAAATCTTTACATTTTACAAATAATAAAATAACATAATCTCTCAACTCAGTTACATGGACAAATGCCCGTCTGTAGAGTTGCTATTCAAACACATACAATTATAATTACTAAAATTATACATAAACAATCACAACAAGAACAATTATACAAAAATAAGCCACAATGTCACTAAAAAAAAAAAAACTAGTAAACACTAAACAAAAATTACGGTTCTGGACAAAAAAAACTTACAGTCTATAGTTTTAATACTCGAGTAGGCCTACCATTCGTCTGTATTTGTATGTTCTAACATGATAATTAAACAAACTATTCCAATTTCTTCCATTCAAATATTCTTTATAATCTTATATACTAATTGTTTCTGAACCCAACCATGTAGGCCTACTCTTTAAATATTGGACAAACACCAACATAATGGTAGGTCACATCGAGGCTAGTAAGTCTAAATACAGTTTGAGTAAACGGCTCCTGTGCTTAACTTGGCAACTCTTCTCAGTTGTAGATTACGTTCGCTCTGCGTGTAGTGTGGTACTGTGTTCATACCATGGATGTGAGTGATTGTTCTCTAACACATTATTATATTTTTGTAGTTTTTCGACAGTATAATACAACATTAATAAAAGTATTTCGCTATTTTACTTTAAAGTCCGATTGAGATTTACCAAAAAACACATAGTTCATTCAGTTACTGTTTCTCAGATATTTAAAAGTTACAGACGGAACACGATATCTGGTAAAATAACAACGCAGAGCCTAGCTGAGGAGTGTTGGAAAGCTTTCGAATTCAAAACATTATAATTACGAATATAAGAGTTATTTTGTAAAACCTATTTAATTGTTTAGAAATAACAATGTTTTACTTTTCTCAAGAAATAAAACTTAAGTGCAAAAATAATAAAAGAAAATTAAGCTAGGAATGAATTTGTATGGAACTTTGCAGCGTAGTAGCGACAGTGACAATGACATAATAGCAATGAATACTTGATTGATAATAGTGTTACGTTGTTGTAGTCCCTTCCTTTATCCGGAAGAATGAGTCAAGGTCGTCAAGCAGCATCTCAAAGGACGTAGACTTCCTCCCAACTTTCCATTACCCTGGGAATTATTACTGAAATTTAGTTCACACGCAAATAATAGGCCGCCTTCACACGAAGCCACTAAGTAGCGCTTCTCAGTAGCCAGCGTTGTGTCTCTTCTACGTCCGTAGTAGCGCTTCCATGCCCGTTGTCTCGCTTCTCGTTTATATTCAAAATATGGTTCAAGAAAGACATTACTTTAGACAAATATTTTTTCTAAATATGGATTTTAAACTATAATGTTAAGGAGGGTTGGATGCCCCTAGGGCAAAAAAAATAAAAGGCTTTTTATACTTCAATGCAACAACAGTATTAAGGTAAAACGAATTTCTTTCAAAATAAAGTGTTAAAGTTTAAACTGCGTTTCCCAAAAGTCTTGTTTTTTTTCTACAAAGGAACATTTTTCTCGGAAACCATAAGAGATGTTTTTTGGTATAATACCATAACATTTTAACATGAGGGTTTAAAAAAATTTTAGTTTGAAAAAAATTATATGAATTTTATGACTCAAATTTGGAAATTGTTTTGAAGTTTGTGAAAAAACTTACAATAATTTTACTATTAGTTATTTTGAGAAATCATTGTGTTAAATTGTAGAGAAAAGTATACTCTAAAACATTGTTTTTGGTTCCTGAAATAAATGTACCTTTGTTTACGTAATTTAACGTAGGTAACATAGGGTCATCCGACTCCCCTTAAGAACATTTACAAAAATACAAACTTTCATATTTATTTTTATATATTGATAGTAATCTATACATTTAATTAACATAATAGAGTCTTCAGTCAATTAATTTTAAATGTTAAATACATCAGTCGACAAATCACTTTGATTCGAAGAAACATCGTCTGGGCTTTGGGCCCGGAAGGACGTTTTGATCCATAACTGGTCTGAATGCTGTGTGAACTGATTTTCGTTGCTGCTACGCGCCACGCATCGCTTCTCTTCGAGCGACTAAAAAGTGGCGACATGTGAACCTACCATGTAAAACTATGTTTCGACAGCAGCTGCGCTTCTTTTAATCGCCAAGATCTGTGGCGAAGGCAAATTCCGTAACAGGCAGTCGCGCTTCTAATTTAGTGGCTGTGGCGGTGTGTGAAACCTGCCATTTATTTCTAGCTTTAGTCGACGGAAGCGCTTCTTAGTGGCGCTGCTAAGTGGCCATGAAGTGGCGAGAAGGAGCCCATATAGTTTACATAATTACATTTCTACCAAAGAGGTTCATCTTTGTATTTTCTTCGTAGTGTGAAATGTACAAAACTTTTTTTAGATCATTTTCTACTTGAATGTGTCATATTTATTTTGTTTTTAATTCGTTTATCTAATTGTTGTGTCATTTTTCCAAATTTGTTATTTTTCTTCATTACTGCATTATTGTACAATGTGAATCAAAATAATATTATTTATAATTTGTTTACGTTCATTTATGTTTAAGCAAGTAAAATTAAAAAGTAAAACTATTATTATTAAAAAGTGTTTCTATATTATTTACTAATTTTGAATTTGTGTGTAATTTTGTCATAATAGTCTGGTAACGATAATACCAGATCATTACCAGATATTTACCAGTACTTTTGATATTTATAACAAACGCAGAGTGTGGTATATAAATGAATGAACAAATTGTTTAGTAGGAACGTTTGCATTACTTACGAAACCAGTAAATCAACGTAGGGATTACAATTTCTCAGTTAAAATTTGGGATAGATTAAAACTAGGGTTCTCATTCCCGGGATTCGGGATTCCGGGATCCCGAAATCCCGGTCACTTTTGGGTACCTAGTGATCCCGGGATTAGTGTATCTAAATCCCGGGATTGACTGGATTGCAAAAACAAAATTTTTTACGATTTTTGTGTGATATTTAGGTTTTTTCTAAGTTTGATTTAATTGTATTGACATTGACATAATTCTACAATATTCAAGAAAATGAACAATACTTTATTTATTTTATTCAGATTCATACGAAGGTTATTCCTATTTTTTTTCAAAGTGATTGACCTAAAAAATTGCTTCCAAATCGATTTCGTAAATTTTATTTTTACTCTTATCTTAGAAAATTTTGTTAAAAATAAAATTTACGAAATCGATTTTAAAGCAATTTTTAATGTCAAGCACTTTGAAATAAACATTTTTTGTCTCTTGAAATTTTTCTAAAAACTCTTTCTTTTCGAGATATTAGCAACTTTATGTCGATTTATTTCAACACGTTTAGGGCCGCCATTTTGTTTTGGGTGATCCGATCTTTATTTTATTTATGTTATTTTCCTAGTCTTAAATAGACCTTTAAAGTGAGGTAGCACATGACCATACTTCCCATTTAAAAATTTTGAGTTGCCCCCAAAATTCCACATTTTTAGGGGACGCTCAAAATTTCCGATTGCTTCAAAAGATACTTTGAGTTAAGTTAGTATCGTTTCCCAAAGGATATTTATTTGTTTTAACAAACACAAAAGTTAAAGGTTGGGGAAGTGACTTTATAACCACCCTGTATATATTATATGTCGAATGGTTAAGAAGTAAAAGAAGGCGAATGCGTAATATTTTTCATTACGTTTTCACAAAACATTTAGATCCACTATAGGTTTTCTGAAAAGTCAATGATTATAGTGGCTGGGTTTCCTTGTGATGTGCGAGATGTGTAGAAGAGAAGGGGTAATACTCGAGCCAGTGCAAATGTTCTGCGTATCCATGGGCCATGAAACCTGTAACATAACACCACTATTTTTCAACATTGTCTACGCTATAATAAATATAAACGTGGTTTGTCCGTTCGTGCCACTATAAACAGCAAACCACCCCCGCGCCCCATTTGGGGTTATATGGTAGATAGCCTTCCACCCCCCATCCATAAAATAAGTTTCGGTTTGGAACTGGACTGGAGGGGTTGGCTTTGGAGTTATGGGTGTCAAACGAGCGCATCCCATCAATTGAGGTCTTATGGCAAGTCGGTGAAGAATTAAGTGCCGAAGTGGTCGAGACTTTCCAGAATGATCCTGAAAGTTCTGGAAACCGGAAAAAGGGCTATGGAGCTAAAATACCAAAAACTTGGCACATATTACTTTTAAGTTTTAAGTACATCGGTAGTAGGGACCAGCAAATTACATGTTAATCCAAGTGATAGTTACAGGTTAATATATATATATTTTTGTCTTATATTTTGTATTTACGCAATTGATTAAAACATATTATCACATGAATAAAACAAACAGTAAGTGATGAAATAAATAAGTAAGTAATTAATAAACAAAGGTGGTGGTACCTAAACACAGTATTACTGTAAATAAATATTGACCTTAAACTTGTGAAAGACAATACTTGATTAGTATAATTCGAACCTCCAAAAGAGCCTGTAAAATAATGTTGAAACATAGAATTAAGGGCGTGATACCCTGTCCGCCATATTTAATATGATTCCCATAAGTCATTTTTCCCGCGTGGAATAAATTTAAAAAAATGGTTTCACTTTGAAGTACAACTGTCATATGCGAATGTTGATTACTGAATAAATTTTCAAAACCGTTTTATTGTTTTCATAAACGTATGATATAAATAGTAAAAAATAGTAAACTTTATTAATTTTTTACTCAATAGCAAAAAAGGACATTTCAAAAAACTTAAGCAATCAACACCCGCAATCTATTTTACTTTAAGAAAAAATTCAGCTTTAGTTTTTTGACGAAACTAACTCAAAAATATGCTTAAAAGTGAAGGTATGGTTTGGTTACTTAAACATTGAAATTGGTTACCAGCTTCGCCGTTTTGAATTTAGGGAAACGAGCCTGACACAGATTCTCACAATTAATTAATACGTTCATTTACTCACACTCGTTACAACGACAATGTCACAGAATGTTCAGTTGATCAGTTATAGTTTGATTTTATTGTAGCTCGTGCCTCGTGCAACACTTAAGATGGCGACTTTATCGTTGAAACTTTGAAACGCGTTTACTTTAATAAAAGATCCCATTAGTTAAGATTATGTTTTGTTTTTTAAACAGTATTACTGTACACAAAAGTTTATAGCCGCTCTAGTGTTCTTGCAAAATTTACGATTACCTTTAA
The DNA here is from genome assembly GCA_018207615.1 of Philaenus spumarius. Lineage (NCBI taxonomy): Eukaryota > Metazoa > Arthropoda > Insecta > Hemiptera > Aphrophoridae > Philaenus > Philaenus spumarius. The sequence goes on along the minus strand of JAGFPH010012457.1, from coordinate 9,929 downwards.
CGCTTTTTTAGCTTTAGTGCTATCGGAAATTGAAAAGGGGAAGTTTAACCACATTTTCGGGAATATATTGAAAACTATTTCATACAAAATTTTAACATGGTATAGGCCTACACTTAATTCCTTCTTCAGATAATAAGGTATCACAAAAAAATATTTATTCTTTGGGTCTTCAAATAGTGTTGTACAAAACAAGGATTAGCTAGTTTTATAACTACCGTATATTCAATTTCAGCTTGATACTTGATAGGCTACCTGAATCTTTTCCTGAGAAATTGGATGATAAACTACTGATACTACAGTAAGGGTCTGCTGTAGTGGCGGCCATCTTGGATTTTTATCCCATAAGAGCAATGTTAAATTTCAAACCATTTATTTCGTTTATTTTTTATCAAAAATTGTTAGCAAAGTCTCATTTTAAGCACAGTCACAATACGCATCCGTCTTGCAATTTAGTTTTTTTTAAATGCTTTTTATTTGTTATTGTAATTGACATTTTGTAAGTACAAAGTTTGAATTTTTTTCCTAACACAATAAAAAATGAATAATGAAAAATAATTTGCAAGCCGGATCAGAAATTTTATAAATAATATTCAGTTTTTTTTTCAACACTCAATTACGAAAGATAGACTTATAAAATGGTTTGAAATGAGGCAACGTCAAAGCGTTCAGCTGCAAGAAATTGCACTGTTTAGATAGGGATATAGTGAGAAGCGCTTTCGTTTCCGGTTGCTTTCTCGTTTACTGGAGCAGACCCTTAATTGTATCGTTTAATTCTTAGGTGTGAAACTATTTGTTATGCCAAGGAAAGTAAAGAATTGTAATGCATTATTAAGAATATTCTTATTGAGAAACGATGACGTCCATTTCTCTTCTCTTTTGGTATGCCAAGAAGCAATATTGCACCATTATTATAGGCCTACATTGCAAAATTACAAACAAGTTAGTAACATTGGTTGTGTTTTTCTCCGCCCGCAGTTAAGATGCGACTACTTTTCAAGTTTCAATTTCAAGTCTGGACAAAGACAAAATACTCTTCCTGTTTAATGAATGAGTCACCTTCTCTTATCGCAACACCCCTCCAACGGCTGCAACCTTCTTATACACTGCGTAGAACTCCCTCCATCCCTCCCTCCTTCCATCCTTCCTGTGTTTATAACATTTTAGTTTCTGTTTCTATGCCTACTAGTCTACTACTAACAGTTCAACAGGTTCTCATTTCTGAACCATCAGTTTATTGCGCAGTATTAGAAGTGAGGTGAAGTGTGCTCAGGAATTGATGCATTTGAATTATTTTAAAGGTAGGCTACTTGTGTTATTGTTTAGCATCTAAGTTGAATTCATTCATGTTTTAAAATTAGCCTACAAATATTTTTCTCAATTCAAATAATGTTTATTATTTTACAACATTTAAAAATACTATGGAGGTCTCTAAGGCTTAGCCTACTCGTTCTAGAGTTCTACGGATACGATTTTACCTATTCGTTTGTTGTTGGACAGATCCTTTTTTCCAGAAATTTAGTTTTCTCTGTAAATTGTTCAACTAGGCCTAAATATTTTAACTTACAAACTCATAATACCTACATTTTTAATTTAGCAAAAATAAAATAATCTAATACTTAATTATATTTCGGTATCCAAAATATATCCTTAAAAACCATCATGCCCAATATTTGATTACGTTGTATCAGTAGAGTACTAGTGTAGGCCTACTCTTAGTCTACAGTGTAGAGTACACTTAGGGGGCGGTTCAGGAGTTCGGGTTTATCTTTACTCCGGGCTTAAATACCGGCTCAAACTGGTATTTGAGCTGCAGTTTAAAAATTGACTTCAGGAGCTCGGGTTTAACGTTAGACTCGGCCTAAAGATAGTCCCAGCTTTAAAATACTCGAGGGTAAACTCGATCCTAAAAATTCCGCTTCACGAGTCCCAGTCAAGATGAACTCGGGCTTAAAAGATAAACTTCATTGGTTCAGGAGTACGAGTTAGAGCCTAAATTAGATAGTCCGCGTCTAAAAATCAGTGGATTTAAGCTCCAACTTGGACCTGGCAGGGGGCAGGTTTAAGTCGGAGTCTAATAAAATAATAAGCTAAAAACTAATATATGTAAAAGTAATTACCTTTCTTTTATAATTTCCGCTCACAGTCCTTTTCTTTTACATACATATATATATAACCAGTCCATAAGGCAAAAACAAAAACAATATAAAAACTAATGTTCAAATCTTTTTTTATATTAACTGGTTGCATTTAACCCTTTCAGACCTGGTGTGTACATTTGTACACATTAACTTTAAAGCCTAATTAATAATCCTCATTTTCATCAATTACAGTTCTGGACTGTTTGTCTACATTTGTATACATTACTAATATATTAATTGTAAAAGGAATAGTTCTTTCCGTTTCTAACTTGTCAATGACTAACTTGTAAAAGGGTAGATTTGTCAGTATTTTTTATTAAAAGGGTAGCATATTGTTTTAAATTAATTACTTAACTTAATAAGAACTGATCTAAGTTATTATTATAAACCTCTCACACATACAAATTAGACAGATTCAAACTTAAGAGCAACCAAGAAAACTTCCTATAACCACTCCTAGATGGAGCTGATAAACTACAACCAAGCAAACTTCCTATAAGCACTCCTAGATGGTGCTGATAAACTATATTTTACTTTACACGTAATATTTATACCGATAGTAATGTAACTGAAGTTTTGTTAATTTGTCAGTTTTATTTCATGAAGCCGTAGTCTAGTGGATAACGAGGCGTCTTTCTGATCAAGAGATGCTGAGTTCGAATCTAGGCTAGGGAGACCAGATATCTAATCATATCTGTGGTTTGAGGGTAGGAGGGCGGAAGTAAAGCAAGCGGTGGTTGGCTCGCTTCCAAGCTGACGGGATATGACTAGATATCTGGTCTCCGGCTGGGGCTGTTTTGCATAATTTTACTAAGGTATATATATATATATATATTTACTAAAAAAAAACCAGTAAAAAAAATAAAAAAATATTTTTTACCTTAGTTAACCTAAGTTAGTCACAAAAATAAAGAAATATATAGTTTTTTTAAATTCCTCAAAGGGTTAAAGTAAAACCAGAGTTGAAAAAAATATTCAAATAATTTTTTTTACTTCCAAATTTAATTCGGGTCTGAAAGGGTTAATTGTACTTCTTACTATTAATTCATTATTAATTTATTTTATTATTTATACGTAGGAACAATAAAACTTTCATTATTCTACTTATATACTTATTTATTGTAGGCTATACCTCAGGATTGATTGTTACCAATGTTATATTTTGAAATAGATATTTTTTTTTTAAATCTTACAAAGCGCAAAATAATACAGTATAAAAGTACAAGTTTGTTGTTATATTAGCAACTAGTATGTATAATGAATGGATTAACTGAGTAAATGGTAGGTCGTTTGTTCAGACGTTTCTCCTGAGTCAACGCTTACAGACATAGGTATTGAGGCTTGGAGTGAATTTGTTTTCATCTGTTGCCAGTAACTTCTCCCCTCTTCCATCACCTGCATTTTGAGTTCATGTTCTTCTTTCAAGTATTCCATTCTTTTATTGTGAAATTATTGAGCAAAGGTTATGACCTTCTTATTGGTTTTATTCTTCGAAAAACCTCTGCCGTCGTAGCTGACATAGTGGCAGCCATTGCAGTTGTACCTGAAGGAGAGAGAAGGTTTGCTGAGGTTATAGTTTCTGGCTTTGGTTCATCCATTGACCTTTCGTCAATGTCATAAAAAAAGAAGGAAATTCCTTTAGGTGAAAGTGTTTTATAGAACTCACAAGAAGATGCCACAGACCAAGTTTTACTAATTTTTTTTCTATTAACAAAATCTATTTCAAGCTCTGTATACAATTAATAAGCTTTTTTTAATTTAATTACGATTTGGAAGTTTATATTTATAAAAGGGACCAGTCTAGAGCCTAACGTAACACGGGCTTCGCGATTTTCTACGTAACGAAAGGTTTTACGCATTTCAAACGGCTCAAGTTTCATCCGTTTTCAAGATGTCAAATTAAAAGTTTTTTGCAAGTTAACAACTTAATTACTGTATGTAGCCTATAAACATTTTCATTGCGTATATGAAGGTCTATTCTTGTACTTTTGAAACGCAATCCGTTTTAAGGAAAGTAAAATTTTTGAAATTTTGGGGTTTCATCAAAATGCATTTCATCAGAGCAACAAACTCGTTATTTTCTCATATATAGTTTTCAAACTCACTAAAGAATATTTTTTTAAATATATTTTGACCTAGTTTCAAGTTTACATGTTTAAAAATGTTTGACCATCACAAAAGAGGCTTAGAATAATACAATTTATGGCCTATGTGCTTAAATATTGTCCTAGAGTTTTAATGTGTTTTTATTTTTATATTATTTATATATGTTATAGATTTCAAACGAATCGAATGAATATTTTTATATATAAAAAAAAAACAATTTTTAATAATAACATATATTCATTAATTATGCGTTCATAAAGTTGCTGGCCTATTTAGTTTAATAACATATATTCATTAATTATGCGTTCATAAAGTTGCTGGCCTATTTAGTTTAAAATTATCGTAGATGTATAATTTTTCTATATTACATTTATTTATAAGTTACATTATTGTTTATGTATATTTTAAATTTCGTACAAATCGGATTATTATGTTTAGATAAAATTGATTTTTATCGAAGACAAGTTCATCGAGTCTGCTTATAGGCTAATAGTAACGAAAATGTATTTGTTTAATATAAAAAAGTTAAGTTAGAAAATGGCAGCGATTTTGTATCCGCCATGTTGAATGTTCATATTTTATATGTATTCATGATCAGTTCCTCCCAAAACCATCAATTAACCGTTTTATTCAAAAATTCGTTTTAGAAGTTGAGATATGAAAATTTATTTATTTTTTTTAAATTTTGGATTTTTTTGGTACTACATTTCCAAAAAAAAAAAAAACAAAGAGCACAAACCACATTTTTTAACTTCAATCTACATGCCAAGACGAACAAATAAAAAAATCATAAAAATTGGTTAACCTGTTTCCAGCTTTTGTCCTTTTTTGTCTATTTTTACTAGACTAAAAGCATTGAAGAAAGAACACTTTTTGTTTCTTCAATGCTAAAAGGAAGTGATACTTTTTTATTAGTATTGTACTTGTTATATTACGGGATGTATTAAAAACGTATTGCAGCACTAAAAATAAATATATGTGGGCCTACACTTAAACTGCAGTTACTAAGTTTATGTGGAAAAAACAATAGAATGCAGTTTAGAAATTACCATAAGCTGTCAAATTACCTGTGTAATCATAGTCGTCTGGAATATTTCCCAGCGGAGTTTGCTCGCTGAACATTTCGTCCATGTCTCTGTCCTCCTCTGCTGGTGGAGATAGAGGCCCTCCCCCCGTTTTGAACGTACTTCGCCTCTCTGCAGCTTTTTTGGACTTGTAAAGATTCTTTATGCGTTTTCACGCTCCTTTTAACTGTTGTATAGATAAAATCATATAGGATGGCGCGTAGGGCGGGTAGTGCGAGTGAGACAGAGTACCTATTTTACCACACTTCCCCTCCTAAGTTTAGGCGGAGCATTGTACAGTCAACCCTAGTTATGTCGGCTTACAGTATTTACTTTATGTTATCGAGACATTTTAAATAAAACATGTACTAAACACGCTTAAAATACGATTTAAATTAAAGGCTATTTTATAACTTATAAAGTATATAGTTTATTATAAATTTACTATAGATATAAGTAAATAGAAAAATAGTATATATTTACATTACATTAAATAATTTACTGTCCAACTCTTCAAATAGTTTCTTATGAATTTAGTATAGATATAAAAAAAAAACAATATATTACATTACATTAAATTATTAACTGTCCCGCTCTTCAATTCAGTTAATTATTATAAATTAACTATAGTTATAGGAAAAAGAAAAACTATATGTTTACATTAGGCTATTACCTGATAATATTGGTTGCGCTTATTTGCAAGCGATTTTTTGTGGACAAACCAAACATCTGACTGAAAAATGTTTGAAATAAAATATGTAGATCAACTAATTTTCTACAACTTTGTCGCTGGAAGTTTCTTTCTACCCTAAAAATATAAAAAGTTTACGCTTTACTACTTTTTCATGTCCCGATTAAAAAAATCTAAGTATTTATTATTTTATAAATTCCGAACATTTACTAAACTGTAAGATATTTATACTGTTAGTTGCAACATATCACGCAGATTACAAATATATAAAATTTGTCCTATTTAAATCATCCTAGTACTGTGTAGAAGCTTGTAATTGAAAGCGCGTCCAATACTAAAAATTGCTCGGCGGCCCTCTAATCGATGGATTTGACACGGACTGTATTTTCTTACAAAACGACAAAGACTGGTGTTGGAGGGAGAAGGGCATTACTGCTTCTGCGCAAACCACGCGCCATTCTAAATGGTACTACCTATACATTCCGCTTAGTATGTAAGGGCTCTGAGTTATATTCATCCCTTATTTGCTCCCAGGCCAATTTCTTCATTGATTCTGTTTTTTGGTCAGTTTTTTTTTCTACTATTGGGTGTTTAAGTATTACTGATTTTATAAACACCAACTCGGTTTGGGAGAAATTTGTACCTCGTGGGGTTTTATTTATTTTTTCTGCCATCGTTCTTAGTAGCGTTTCAAATTAATAAACTAAACTGTTAAGAGGGGGCAAAAGACAAAAATTATTTGTAAATCATGCGAGCCTATCGGAACATATTGGAACTTCTACGGAGCCGCTTTACATGGAAGCGCAATGAATTTACTACGAAAAATAGTTCTGTCTCCCCCTCTCCTTCTACTACATACAGGCTTCTCCAACCTTTTCCCCTGTCTGTGTCCCGCCGATGCGGCAGTTCTATGAGTAGAGACTAACATCCGTTTACTTACGAAATATTTTGACCTTGATCAGCCTTTTCGGCTGTCAGCACTAAGCCTTGTCAACATTTCTTTCCTCATTGCTTCTGCTAATTCCTTACGGCTTCTTCTAAAGATAAATAAGTAGCGAATTTAACTGAGATGGAATGTGCTTTGTTTACTGTTTAAGCCTATACATAATTTATTTTAGTAATGAAATGTTTTTATTAGTTTACAACAATTATGTACTAAATAAACCCTTGATCCTTAGAATGTTGTAATTTTACCTCACATCAACAAATTTGCATTTAATATTTATCACCTCCACGATTTGCTAGTCTATCACCTCCACGATTACGTTTTTTTCTACCTACGCGTTGACTGTGTATTTTTGGTGGCATTGTTACAAACACTAAATAAATCTAAGCACCGTATAATATGTCCAATACGAAATTTTCTTAGACTAATATTAATATAATATATATATATTTACACTTTAATTTGTGATGTATGCAATAGTATTTACACTCGAAGAAGACCACATAACTTTAACCAGATAAGTAATAAAAATTAATTAGAATTAAATAACCTCACAGTAATTACATGTCGGCTCTGAATGACACGAAACTGACGAAACGAAACGCAATATGAACTTGACCACTGTACTTAGTTCCCCCACCCCTCACAAAAGATAGTGGACAGATGATAAAAAGTAAAAAAACCATTGGTAGGATTGTGTTTTTCTTAAAACCGCAGGGGTTTACTGGTGCCGCAACGCCGTTCCGGTACAGCTTTTTATAAATTTGTTTATAAATACGTTTTGTGTTAACGTTGCACTGGACCATCCATTCCCTCAATCACAATCACGGTTCGGAATTTTACTTCCACCAATGAAAAACCTCAAGATATCCCCACACTACAGTGCGTTTCGACTATGCGAGCCAACTACAGTAAAGTCTCCCACATTGTCCCTCAGCTTGGAATAGAAATGGGACAACTAGGGAGCACCAGACACCCTTTTGCCAGCCTCGCGGTACGCCTTTGATGTTCGGCGAGCGCCGCGAACGACTACGAAAAGAGACCGATGATTCAGAGTCAAGGTGGCCGACAAGTTTAAAAACCAGCGATGATTAAACTTTTATATTATTTATATATTTTTTATATTATTTATTATTAACTTTTTCTCGTGATAAGCTTGCTTGTGTTTAATTGTTTTTGTATAAAGAAAAATAATTTCTTGATATATATAAAATGTGTTTAGGTTTACAGTCTTTTACCGAGGGTTTAAATTTCTGATAAAGGCTATTGTCTAAATAAGATACATTTTACCAAGTTTTTTCTTAAAATAGTATGTATCTCCAAAATTTGCTATGTGCTATATTCATAATATACAAGTACAAAAATAGTTACTTATACATGCGTACTATTCTTATAAAAGTAAGCATAATTATCTGCACCCTTAAACTCACCAAAGTATGAGTTTTAGAAGGGAAAGTTTCAAAAATTGTCCGCATTTCGGTCACTTCCGATCACTTCCGGCAGCGTTCCGGTACTGGAAATATTACGAGTAACCCCTGTAGAACTGCCTTTTGATCCTTGTGCTTTATGTGTAGTGCTTGCGTCAGTCTACAATATTATTTACTATTGATGCTATATACAAACATCTCCATCTGCAGAATTGATATTGTTTTATAATTAATTCTCAATAATAAAGTAAAATTTTTAAGTTTTTGTGGTATATCTTACAGCTGAAAAACACGATATTTCATGTATTTGAGCATTTCATATGTAATTAATATTTATTTACCACTTCAGGCTAAATGAATAACTGGTATGCGTGTGGTAAGTTTATTCGATACTTCCGATACCGATAACTTGAATATCGTTATTAATGTTTCGATATTATTGGGGTATCAATATATTATTTCGATATTGAATCGATACCAAATATCGTATCAAATGTAGGTATCAAAACCGTCCCGTCAATGTTCCACTGGCCAAATTTATTAGTTTCCCTTGTAAAATGATAGGCCTAGCGATGTATAAACAATGTACACACACATTCCAGGAATTATACTCCGCCAATACTATAACGAAGTATGACCACTCTGTATCAAGGAAGTCAACAGAGATTTTCGTTTAATAAAAATAAAATATGCTATTCTGACCTGCAAGACTAAAACAAAATATATTTTATAAATTTGAGAAACAAATGTCGGAGAAACGGTATGTGAGTAAAACAAATGACAAACGATATAAATAACAGCCGAGATAGGTCAAACTTGTGTGGTGAACCTATTTTATGAATGGCCGAAGTATCCTTCCGCGCTGACATAGTTCAATATTTCTCAACCAGGGGTAGCTCGTTTCAGCGTAGTTTTGGTAATGTAAGCCTTTACGCGGATACATATAACGTCGACAAATACACTTTATTTGGTTCAAAATAAATTTTATTCAAATGATGAAATACTGTTATTTTCTAATTGCTTTGTAAAATTTTGATTAAATAAATAGTTTTAGTACAAATTGAACGGTAATTTGCTGTAAAATCTGTTATTTTAGCACTATGTAGAAGGAAAGGAGATGAAATTTTTATATTTTAAAAAGCAAAAGATTTTACTTAATTCTTTTACTGTAGTATGGTTTTTGTTTGAAAATTTTAAAATGAAAAATGGCAACGTTATTTGCTCCCGGGTGGAGCATGTTTTACGCCATGTATTTTCTGGGTTTTGCCCCCTCTTAATATAAAAATAGTAAAATGTACTAAAATACACTTACAACTTACAATAATTAAAAACACTAAAATATTCCTATAAATAAAATACATTAAGGGGCGGTTCAGGAGTTCGGGTTTATCTTTAGCCCGGGCTTAAATACTGGTTCAAACCGGTATTTGAGCTGCAGTTTAAAAATTGACTTCAAGAGCTCGGGTTTAACGTTAGACTCGGCCTAAAGAAAGTCCCGGCTTAAATATGGGAGGGATAAACCCGCGCTTAAAAATTCCGCTTCACGAGTCCCAGTCA
>JAGFPH010012456.1:0-17731 GCA_018207615.1 Philaenus spumarius | reverse complement strand
TGGCTCCTCCACCAACGCGGTCACGTCTTTTCACTGGCTCCTCCACCAACGTGGTCGCGTCTTTTCAATGACCCCACCGCAACGCGGTCGATTCTTTTCACTAGCTCCTCCACCAACGCGGTCACGTCTTTTCACTGGTTCCTCCACCAATGCATTCATGTCTTTTTACTGTCCCCACCACCAACTCGGTTACGTCTTTTCACTGGTCCCACCACAAACGTGAGTCTCCCGCCAACAATGCATTGTGTATTTTCACTATGGTTATTGACATTTTAGTTACATGGTTAGTTCATTACATTGAGTATATGACGTATAGTTACTTGTATGCGGTGTAGCTACTTTTGATATGACTGATACAAGGAACCCTCTTTGAACAACTTCTCCTTTTATTAAGTATGTTTCGCATTTTCCTTAACCTTGTTCTTGAATAATAATGAATAAAACAGATTTCATAAAACGATATTTTCTGCTCGTGTATAAAAGTTTAAAGAGTTATCATAGAACTCTATTAATACACCTGGAATGCTAGCGCAGTGGAGTTTTAGAAGCGAAAAACGGTCCTTCCCCCTCCACTTGGAGGTCAACTTCATCAACCGTGTGATATTTTAATGCGCGCACTCATTATAATAAAATAACAAAGCGTCGCGTCAGTTCACTGAAGTTGTGAAGACTGAACTGAGTAGTGCGACGCGAATTTGTTGAGCGCGGGAAACGTTATTACAATCTCTACAGAACAAATAAAATAATTTTATACAAAAATGTTTGGGATCAAAATTGTGGATCAACTAATTATCTACAACTTTTCCACTACTAGAAGTTTCTTTTTAACCCTAAAACAAAAAAAGTATACGCTTAGTGACTTTTTCATGTCACACTGTTAAAATACTAAAAATATTCATTACTACAAATCAAATAAATTACAAAACTACAAGAAGTTTATACTGTTAGATTCCGTAGTTCATGCAGATAAATATTATATACATTTTATTCTAATCACTAGACCATTACGCAAACCATTACATAGTTTAATAATAATAACTGCTTTAATATTAGATATTCGGATTTTAATACTGTACGTACATCCATACCAGAATGAGTTCCGTACCTAGAAATACCGACTTGTACATAAATATGACTTAGCCTATACTGATTGAATAGGGAGTAAATTATATTTGTATGCATATTACATTGTTAGTTTTTGGAACCGTCAATGGCTAATAGTTTTAATAATTATACGGATATTACACCATACGTATTTCCAGTTATGCTTATAGTACATACAGATTTCTACGCCAGTGCGGTTTTTATACATATGTAGCCCACCACTATCAGAAAAAAATTTCAAGCAACTTTTTTAATCTCGAAATCTACATATAACTCAATTCTGAAAAAAACAAGAGTTTGAATATCATCAAACAAAAGCATGTCACAAATACTTTGTTTACGAGAATTTGTATTATTTTGGGGCAAGCCTACCAAACGTAAGGCTCTAAGTTTTTTTTTAACACAGTTAAATAGGCGAAACAGCTGTCATCTATTGACAGTTTTTAAAGATTGCTAAGGCAAGTAACAAATTTAATATGTTATATATTAATAGCAATGTATGGCTATACATACATTAATGGATAATAAACAACTAATTTCCAAATTATGGGTTTTGTAATGTATATTAAGTTATATATTATTACATTATAGTACGTCAGTAATATATTAATAATGAAAACCAATTAATTTGACCAACATTGTATATTATTAATTTCAAATTAAAGTTACATAAGTTGCTATGATTTCACGTTTTTCCACATAGCCTTTAAAAAATACTAATTTCCCTAATTCTCATTGTCACCCCACTGTGGACACCCTATGAATTTATTAGTAAGAAACTAGGGGCTCTGCCCCTGGACGCTCCGCGTCCCAACCCCGCCTCGGCCTTCGGCCTCAAATGGCTGCTTCGCTTCGCTCGCAGTTGGAAAATTTTACCTAATCTAAAAAAAACTGGTAGTTGTGAAGAATTATAATAAAGCCTGATTCTAATAATTAGCCCAATTGGTGTTTTGGTTCATTGTAGGCCCACCCTAAAATTATGTTCAGTTTTTGATCCAAATTAGCTGTTTTATATATAATAGGTTTGTAACAACCAATGTTTGAATTGAATTAAAATATAGTTAGCATTTTTCGTTGGTTTTTGTTTGTGTTTGTTTTTAGTTTGTCAATGTAACCTCAAAAAGGTAATACTCTTCAAATTTTCTAAGTAATGTTGCTATGGTAATGAAAGTAAACAAACATGATGTGTTGCTAAGTTTTTTATACGAACAGCTGTTTTGTGCCCCTGATAAAATCAGCTGTTTTTGATAAAATCAATAGAAATCTTTCTTCCATAAGATTAACATTGAAACTTTGAGGGCCACTGGGGCGTAGCCCTAGTGTCCTAGGACTTTGGTAAATGGCCTAAAACCTTCCCAGGGTTAACCTGTGTTACTATGCAAAATTTAAAAGCAATCGGATGAATGGTATACGAACGCAAAGTGGACAAAGAACCAAAAAACCCCCCATAAGGAATACACAGCAGAAATTTGCATTTGATTATAACGTTTGTAAGGCGAAAGATACATGATTTGTAATGCTTGATGACATATCTGTGAATGATTACCTGCAATTTAAAAAAAAATAAGGAAATCGGCCTGATAGAATGGCCGTACTGACTGCCACAAGTTTTCATAAATTCTTTTAATATATAGATACGTAAATGTTGTAGTTTATTTTTTACCCTAAATCTTTAATTAGGTTAAAAATATAGCTACATTAAAGATAGGCAGTAACTACATATAAATTATATATAAATATAGTGTGATATTATGACTTTAAATTGTTGTTATTTATCTGTTATATAGCTATAACGACAAGTAAGGCATTTTATATTATAACAAATTAAACAGTAAAGTGCACTCAGTGGTGCAATGAAGAGCTGGCACAATATCCTCACCATTTGGCAACAGTTGGGATGTTTGAATAGAGTTCAGGGGCAACATAGCTGGCACAATAAACTGTTCCAGAAAATGTTATTGCGTCCTTTATTATGATTTAATACTGTCAATTAATTTCAACTTAAACTCACAAAAAATATGTAAATGAGAACTCACACTAAATCAATGCAGACGTTAAATAAATCAAAAATTTAAACATCTGTTTTAAAATATGCTCAAACTCATCATCATTCCTCCGAGATCGAGCCGACACCTCTTGCTTACAAAGTCAGAACGATAGGCATTGCACCAAACCAAATTTTCTAAGTAATATAATTTTTATGAGTATTTAATTTGTCTAATTTACTACCAGGTTAAAAAATCTAATTAGGGTAATACAATGAGATAAATATAATGTTTTATAAGAAATTGTTTTTTCAAATTAGTACAAACACTTCTTAAACTAAAATAATCAATTCTATAGGTAGAGAGTAAAACCTCAATAACATCTTGTTACTTTGTTTCGAGTTTGTTTTTTTTTTTTAGTTATTCGTTTTTCTGTAGTTATGTTTTACTGTTAAAGTTTTATTTTATTGTATACCAAAGTTTATTTGTATGTTTTAGGTTAATGGAGCTTTTAGTTTTTTCTTTTAAACTAATTTTAAGATTTGAACAACTTTTAAGGTTTGAAACAGTCCTATTACTATTGTAACTGTTATACATTAGTTGTAGCCTACATAAATTTTGTATTTGTTAGTTTTCGTTTAAATTTTATCTTAATTGATAAATATTTTTTAAATATTCTGTTCGTTAACATTTAAAACATTTACTTCAATTGTTAGATATTTCAATGTAACTATCCCTATCTTTGCTGCTATTGCATTTCATTAGTATTACAGTCTAGTTATTACAGTTGTTATACTCATTTTAATTGAGAATATTAAGCTCACTTATTATTGCACTTAATACAAATTTGCAACCCTCTCCCCCCTCGCATATGACTCACAAAACTAGTTTTGTTACGTAACGTTTACAAGCTCTACGAATTCACCACCTTTTGGATTCACTTAAATTGTTCGGGCAGATTTCATTAATGATAGAGATATTTTCGAGGTTTTATTTCATCATCTGAAAACTAGGGGAACAGTTTTTTTTATGAAGTATTAATCAAACATAAGTGTATTTAATTTAATAAAGTGTATTTCGAATTGTATCTGCCTGGGTTGTAAAAATCACTGTTAACACTGTCAAGCATACATTCATTCCTATTCATTGATAACTCTTTCTATAATATATAAAAAAACTATTAATTTTTTTGATTAAGCATAACATATTATTATTTGCATAAAACACCTGTAGTTGACAGGAATCTATGTATGGAAATTATTCTCTTGTACTGTGAGCTAAGTCCATTACAATTTCAGTCACGAACTATAATTGATATCTTGTTTGAGTTGATATTTATAAAGTAGGCTACGTATTTATTTAATTACCTTTCACGCAGAACTGCGAGTAAGAAATAATATAAGCTATTTACTCACCTCAATATTCCTGTTAAAAAGTATCATCCTAAGTCAAATGTTTCATAAATTTTGACTCAAATAATTTCATCGTTTTGGGATTACTATTATTGTATTTTTCTAATTAAAATATATTTTCTATGGATATCCAATAATTCACCTTATTATTTTTAACGCGTAAAACATTTTCTGGCTATAACTACTTTGTTGTAAGTATATCAATTAATTATACTATACTTTAGTAAAATTTAAAAAAATTTGTTTATTGTTCAGTCAATTTCAAAATCTTTTTTGTGGAACAATTTAAAAATACATCCCAAAGCCCTCCTTGGGCAAAATTTTTACTTAATTGGTGTACAAAGTAGTAAAAACAGACATAAAAAAGATGAACAAATAGACAACAGAATGTTTTTAATAAAAGTTCAAATTCACATTGAATTTTTATGTATGAAGATCGGTGTATCCCGAACTCTCTATATGATACTTTTGGTTTGTTTAGTATATTTATAGGTATTATTATTATAACATGTGTATATTTTGTAAGCAAACTGAATATTGGAGTTCAAAGCATTGCAACAATTATTACGGATTCTTCCAAGTAGGCTCAGTTTTATTAAAAAAGTTATTAAGCCTGAACATTTATTACAGTCTATTAGTTTTAAATATAATTGCTGATATTTTAACGAAGTATTCCGAAGTTTTATGTCGTAGCTTTTATTGTACTGTATATTGAGCGAGAAATATAGTTTGTGTGGAGATTTATATGCAAATTAAATACTCTCAATCTGTGGGCTATTACTTTTCGTTATATTTTGACACAATGAATATGTTTCAAAATAGTTACTAATCGTATGTTCATAGCATACAATAGATACAAGCGAAAAAATGCATGCGATTTATTTCAGCAAAACTAAAATTTAATTAATAAAACTTGCGTTTATACTACACTGGGTACCTTTTTTAAGAAATGAGGACGATTGTCAAGTGCGGGAGGTTTGACACTGGAGGATGGTGCAGGAGAAGTTTCAGTCTTTGTGGCCGCTTTCATGCATCTTCCAGCTTCGACCCGGCGTTGAAGGTTCTGTAAAGCTCGAGCTTCTTCGCGTCTTCTGCTCGGAGGCCAGTGGGCACTGTTGTTAGGTCCGATGCCGCCTCCGAGTATAGACACGGGAGGCGAGTGTTCGCCACTCAGGAGGCGGCGGGAGGCTGTTTGACGTACACGGCCCCCACCGCCGTTTTCGCTGCCACTCATCTCCATGGCATACTGTGTACTGACTTTCCCGTCCCAGCTCCTTGCTGGACATTTCCCACGTCCCACGAATATTCCCTCTGCTTTTACTGTAATCCTCTTACAAAATCTAGTCTACCCTATGTATGCAATATTTTAAATCAGTATTTTACACAAAAATAAGTATTATATTTTATAAAACAATATTTATAAATTATATTGACATTGCTTATGGAGACAGAACAATAATAAAACAAAAGTCAAAGTCTTGAGAAACAAATGTTAGTGGTCGAACATTTAGATCCTCAACTAGATCCTCAACTCAATTAGATCCTCTCTGAGTAGAAAAAATTACTCCCTCTTCTTCATTAGTCCTATGACCAGAAAGGAGAAGCAAAAAATAAATGACATAGCTGTCGTCATAAGTTACTTAATTATAATCAGATAATGGACTGCAGTAAAAGGTATTTTGAAATATGTGTACTATTTATTTAGCGCTTATATAAAAATAGTATACCATTTAATACAAGTATTTAATATACAATTTTATTAATCTACTTATAAAATAGGTATAGTTCAAAATTAAATTTAATGTTTTTTATTAGGCTAACACAACGAGCAATTCGCGTCCTTCCCATACTTCATGAACTAAACACAGGCAAGTTTAAAGAACCTTAATATAAAATCCTATATTATTTTTGAACGGAAATTGGTTCATTTTGAAACTTGCTAAACTCGTTAACAAGGTATTATTACTTCAATTGTATACAAAAAATCCAAAACACATAGTTTAATCAATCCATGATATTTTTACTATTTTCCATTAAAAATTCAGCGAAATAAGATGATGATTCTATTTTAATAGGACCTGTAGTAACTAAATAACATTTGAAGTCTGTTAGTTTTTAATATTTGAAACTAATCACTTTTTTTGTACCACAGACACATTTTTCGCAATATTTGAACGATATTAGAGAATGTTTTTATTGTTATAATTAACACATAACATTTGCAACCTAGAAAATAGTGTTGTATACTTAGTATACAGAAAAGTATAAAGCGTATTCCTCCTTTTTACGTCTTTTTAATATTTTATGAATTTTTATAATAGAAAATTAGTAGATTATATATATACGCATGAATATAAATAAAGTAATCACCAAATATATCAATGTTTATTTATTTGCGTTATGCCTAAATGGTTATTTGTGTTTGATTTTTTATTTCTTTGTCTTATGGTAGTAAAAATACCAAATTTTATCATAATAAGAATGGAAAATTTATTGTTTAGCTACTGAATACAGTATTTGATTTTCTGATATTTCGCCCAAGACAAACTTTCACTATTGAATGAAATCATAATTACTTAATTATTATACAGGTCGGCCTGTAATACATCTCTAAAGATGATATAATACACAATATGTTTACGTAATGTCAATGTGTTTAACATTCAAATCAAAAATGTGTCTGAAACTATTAATTTATCACACTAAATATTAACAGAATTTCCTATAATAAGCAAACGATTACTGCTAATAATAAAATTGATAATAATTAATTATTATTACTAATAGGAATAATACAAGTGTTAGTCAATTATTGGTTGAATGATGATTATAGGATATTTAGTTTTATCCCTCGGTTTGCAACCCTGTTTGCACATTGCGCATGCTTACCACCACTCCAGTCATAAAGAAACAAGGCGTGCAGTTTGTATTTTAGTAAACACCCTTTCAGCTGATAAACAAACTTTCTGACCGGCTCCAACTAAATGCATAAACATAAACAACGTCTAAAAACTCAACATTCCAATATAAATACTGTACTTTCAGTTGCATAATGCATTATGGGAAGTACAACCTCTTAATTCGTGAATTCAAGCCTATAAAAATATAATTCCATCGCTGTAATTAAAATATTTCTTTTCAAACGGACCTTCAATTTATTCTGACTACCAAGAGTCATTGAAACGCTAAATATTATCCCAGGTTAAATATGTTTTGTACATAGACACACAACAGACATTTTATTAGAGTAATGTTGTGCGAGTTGAAAATAATAAAAACGTTGACAAGGTAGGATAGGCCGAAATGTTTAAAACTAGAAATATAAAGAAACTTAGTACAACAGATTAACGTGATCAGGCCGTATTCTTTATACAAATAATATTATACTATCTGGGTGCCTGTGCTTCGCTACGGGTTAAGCTCGATAAAAAAATATCAATTTCAAAGGCATCCCGTATACTCTTTGTTAATACGCTATTTACACTATGTACTACTTTCTTAGCTTAAGTTTATAAAATATTCATCTTTTAGTATTATTAATACCTGTCGAAGGACAGCCTTTTTATATGCTTATTTAAAGAACCTCCTTTCTGTAAAATTTTTACTCTGTTTTAATGCTAGACAGCAGTTGCCTAGCCTTGTTAGACAACTATTAAAACAGAGTAAAAATTGTTTGGTTTAACCTAAGAATCGGGTGAAGTTTTTTTTGGTTTAACCTAAGAATCGGGTGATATTTTTTTTGGTTTAACCTAAGAATCGGGTGATATGTTTTTGGTCTAACCTAAGAACCGGGTGATATTTTTTTGTTTAAACCTAAGAATCGGGGTGATATTTTTTTGGTTAAACCTAAGAATCGGGGTGATATTTTGGATGTTAAACTATGAATGCAGAAGTAAATATTTATTTTTCAGCTAACACTTATCAATTTGTAATTATATTACACATTTTTTAATGTTTTTTAGATTGAGATGTTCGCATTATATTTTTTCAGCCGTGCCACATGCACTATGTCTGGTTTTAATCGTCCGTATCTGTACATTTCTAACTCGTAGTTGACTGGTGTAATTTTTCGTGTTATTGTGTATGGTCCTGAATAGTCTTGTGCCAGTTGTAAATATAATGTACAAAATAAATTATATTATTATTTAACTTATGAATTGTTTTCATTCTAATAATCCTTTCTGGGTAGCAACCGACCACATAGTTTTAAATTTCGTCTTTGGTTAGTTGTCGACTTAGTCCTTCGTTATTACGTAATGTACACTATTTAGGTTAGATTAGGTTAGGTTAGGTTAGGTTAGCTAACAGCTAGCTAATGGTCTTCTAGGTTATTTGTTGTTGTATCATATGGAAGTAGCATATTTTAGGTTAGTTAAGAAACATAGGTATAGGTCTCGTCAACGTCGGCGATAATGTGGCAATCTTAACATAAGGCTAGGCTATGTTGGGCTCTTATGGGACTACATCTGAGATGCGTTGCTGAATTGAACGGTATCTCTTCCGTTCTCGTCGCGTCTCCGTTACGTTCCCGTAGTGTCATCGTCGTGGATGTTAGGTTAGGTTAATTTAGGTAAGGATAAGTTAGGTTCTCAGGTTAAGTTATGTTCTCAGGTAGTTAGGTTAGATTAATTTTGGCTCTCTGGTATATTTTTGTTGTATTCGTTCGGCTAGGATCGGACAAGTCCGGACTACAACTTAGGCCCCCCAAAAGATCCAAATCAGCTGTTTCTTAGGTTACCGTTTAGGTTAATACAACTTAGACCCCTCACCACTACGAACTCTTGTTGGTTAGGCTAAGGAAGGGGGCAATCGGTTCTGGGGCGGAATGAAGTCACGACGAAAGCTGTTTCTTAGGTTAGTCACTCCTCCACCGCTTAGGTTAACCGAGTCCCAAGGATTCCACACCGTCCGCTAGGATAACAAATTTCATTCATTTAAGTTAGAGTTAAGTTTAAGTGCTTTAAGCGATACTACACAAGTAAACGAAATGTCAACGAAACGTACAGTAAACAACTCTCTGGCAATGGATAACGTAGGAAAGGAATTTGTTACAGTAGTTATCGATTTGTGCAAACAGGGATCATCGACTAAATACTTACTATATAGTACAGCAGTCAAAGTCAATGCAAGCGGTAGCGATCTGATATCTGTAAAACTCGAAAGAAACACCGAATCAAATCGTGTTATCAGTGGAGAAGTACATTTTAAAAATAATTTAAAACCCATCATATCCGATGATACTTCTTTAAGGGTAAATAATATATCTTATAAAAGGTACATAAGTAATTCAGCTAGATTGGCTTCGTATAAGAACAGTCCTGAACAATTAAAAGTAAAGTCTCAACAGTTTAGCGACTCTGGATTCTTTTACACCGGCGTTGGAGATCAAACGATATGTTTCTGTTGCGGAGGCGGTTTAAAAGATTGGGAAGACCAAGACGATCCTTGGACTGTACACGCGAAATGGTTCCACAAGTGCAAGTTCCTATTGTTAGCGAAAGGAAAAGACTTTGTGAATGCGGCTGGAAAATACGACTGTAATATTGTGGTACCGAAAAATCGAACTCTACCTACGACCGAGTGTAAAATCTGTTTATCGGACGAAGTTCAAGTAGTTTTCTACCCGTGCAAACATTTAATAGCTTGCGCTTCGTGCGCCTTGTGTTCTACACGCTGCAGTGTATGTAGAGAAAGCATAGAATCTTTTTCGAGAGTGTTTTTATCTTAGAGGACTTTATTCCATCGCATGGATCAGTATACTTACCTAGGAGATTACCGTGTTAAAAAAAAGTACCAATGCGCCGACAATCTGTACAGTATGATTTTAAAATCAACTGTGGTGTGTAAACCAACTTTAAAGTTTCTTTTAAGAATCGTTAAAAAAAAGACAACAGGAGTGGTCCATCAGCATAGACAGATAGGCGATAGAACTGCCCACATATAGAAACAGCAGTAAGGACGAAATAATAATTGTAGTTGGTTGTGAATAAAGTGGGATAATAAATTGTATTTAACCTTTTGTCGTCTTTCATTACAACTCCTATGAAAAAAAGCTTCTTCTTAATACTATGCAATTTTAAAAGTGGAAAGTGTATGCCATTAAATATTGATATTAAATAAATATGACGGCATTCCCCCACTCCCACCAACACTCCTGACTCTGTGTGTTTGACGACGACTCATTCTAGTAAAGAATTTTTGAACTATCCCCGTCCGACATCAGCGCGTTCTGGTAAAGAAATATCACCGTGCGAGAGGGGGATTCGGTCAAGTCCAGGGTATACATCATAATACGGTGGAAGTACTCACCGTTGGCATAAGTCTTAATTCGGGTAAGATCGGTTAAGCTCGGGTTATACTTGGAAATATATCGCATTTTATGTAGGTATTTCAAAGTACAGCGAAGTCTAAGGTTAAGTTCACCCGGAGTATTTTCGAGGCAAAATTTTGGGGGGAGGGGGTTACTCAAGCCGCCTTGTTTTAAATATAATTCAGGGTACAGCGAAGCCTGAGCATGTATAGCTCCAAACTACGCTACAAAAGCAGGAGTGTCGTCATAGCCTAATGGAAAAAAATAAACAGAATGCAAATGTAATTTATACAGGGTGTTTCACGGGAACCCTGACAAACTTCAGGAAATGGTTCCTTGTATCAAGGGAAGAAAAAAGTGTTATATAAACATAGGTCCCAAACCCATTTTTTTCGTACTTATAGCTGAAAATTGTTTTTTTCCAGATTTCCATGTAGTTCTAGTGTTTTTTTACCTCTAGAAAAAAATTGAGTAGAGATATTGTGTTAAAACTTATACTGGTAGTTGGAGCAGAAAATTCTGCAGACATATCATTGTTTTTTAGTCAGAAAATAACAATAATTATTCGGTGGTTGCCTTCCAAATTGTAAAATTAATTTAAAAAATTAAAGCTTAAAAAATGTTATTTTTATTTCACAAGCTTTTATGTGAAAACTACTTGACAACTTGGGCTGCAACCTTACCAAAAGTTGTCAAATTGTATGTAGAATAAGATTTTTTGTTTGATTTTTCAATATAAAATTGGTAACAGAAGTAATTGCTATGCATATGTAAAAAGTGTATTGGCCTTATTTTCTAAATCCAACTACTCCCTTAGTGTTATTTAATATTACTATTAATTAACACATGGTTTCAAGCTGGGTATACAATCACTAATCATCTGTCTTTAGTCAGCTGATTGACCCCATTGTTGACAGTTTTTATTTGTAAACAATATTTTAGCACTAGCCTTCTTTACGGTAACAATCATTTCAAAATATGTTTACTAACAGTGAGTACGCTGATATGCACTTTGTGTACGGCTTTTGTAATGGAAGTTCAAGAGCAGCTGTTGTTGAGTATGGCAGAAGATTCCCCAACAGGCGTGTACCTAACAGGCAAGTATTTACGGACATACATAACCGTTTGAGTGAGACAGGTTCTTTTAATAAACGTAAACCTGGTAATGTTATTCAAACACCAGTTGAGGCGGAAGAAAACATTCTGGATTCTGTTCAACAAAGCCCTGGTACTAGCGTAAGGAGGCTTTCAACACAACACATTGTATCTTCTACTCAGGCATGGAGAATTTTAAATAATGAAGGTTTGTACCCTTATCATCTACAGAAAGTTCAGGCTCTTCACCTCGGCGATAATATTAGAAGGTCTGTGTTTTGTCGTTGGATTGCAGCTAATCGTCGGTTGGTTAAGTTAATACTCTTTACAGACGAGGCTCAATTTACCCGGAATGGTATTAACAATTGGAAAAACACTCACATATGGGCTGAAGAAAATCCACATGCTACAGTAGAAACAAACTTTCAACGAAGATTTTCAGTCAATGTTTGGTGCGGACTTATTAATGACAAACTTATAGGCCCTTACATTATAGATGGGGTGTTAAATGGTGTAACGTATTTACAGTTTTTAAAATTCGTACTTCCTGAGCTTCTTGAGGACATCCCTCTCCAAATCAGAGGAACTATGTTTTACCAGCATGACGGAGCGCCTCCGCATGTATCTCGTCATGTGACTCGGTTCTTACATAACCGTTTTGGTGAAAGAATAATTGCTCACCATGGACCAGTACGTTGGCCACCCAGGTCACCAGACCTTACCCCGATGGACTTCTTCCTGTGGGGGTATATGAAAATGGAAGTTTACAAAACAAAACCGCAAACAAGACAGGAGCTGCTAGAAAGAATCTTCAATGTTGCACGAACAATCAAAGACAATCCTAAAATGGTACAAAGAGCAACATCTTCCGTGCTGCAGCGAGCTCGACTTTGCCGAGACCACAACGGGGGACACTTCGAAAACGTTTTAAGATAATTAATATTCGGTTTACTTTAATTTGTAAAATTTTAAATTACTATTATCTATGTACAATTTAAATTACTGTAAGTAAATTTGGAGATGCTTAATTAAACATGTTGTTTTACCTTTTCATTTCGATTTTTATGGTGAAACATTGGTAGACAGTTAATAGGCAAAGCTATGCAGATTTTGTTTAAATGAATTTTCTTCATATTTTATATTATAAAAACCCACACTGAATGATATTGGATGTTTAAAAACAAGCTTATTTAAAAAGGAAAAATTTTAGAGTACAATCTCTAAAATTTTATTTGTATTTTGTGTTACAATACTTTACAAAATCATAAAAAATCCGGCTGAAACTGCTTATAAAACTAAGGAAGTTGTGATATAATCTTATTCTACATAAAATTTGACAACTTTTGGTAAGGTTGCAGCCCAAGTTGTCAAGTAGTTTTCACATAAAAGCTTGTGAAATAAAAATGACATTTTTTAAGCTTTAATTTTTTAAATTAATTTTACAATTTGGAAGGCAACCACCGAATAATTATTGTTATTTTCTGACTAAAAAACAATGATATGTCTGCAGAATTTTCTGCTCCAACTACCAGTATAAGTTTTAACACAATATCTCTACTCAATTTTTTTCTAGAGGTAAAAAAACACTCGAACTACATGGAAATCTGGAAAAAAACAATTTTCAGCTATAAGTACGAAAAAAATGGGTTTGGGACCTATGTTTATATAACACTTTTTTCTTCCCTTGATACAAGGAACCATTTCCTGAAGTTTGTCAGGGTTCCCGTGAAACACCCTGTATTTTGCATTCGTACATAACATTATATTTACAAGTTTTTGACCGTAGAGCTTTCTGGTAGATAATTTATAAATATTTGCTTGTCCGACGGTCACGTTTTCTGTTAGAGAATCAGCCAGTTCAATAGACAGTACTCCGGGGTGCAATTCTGCCAACTCAGCAATCTTATACGCGTTAGCATAACTTTCTGCTGATTCGTGGCGGATGTATTATAAGTCTACATCGGGCTGCAAGAAGTATTTTCTATAAATGTTTCTTTTACTGTTAACATCGTAGAAGTGGTAAATTGTCGAGTAAAAAGAAACGCAACATAAAGTAATTATTGATAATTTTAATGTAAAAGCTAAAATAGTTGTCCAGATTTATTTAGGCTACCATTTGACAATTGAAAATAATACCGATAGAAGTAAAGTGTTACACACACACACACGCGCGCGCGCGCGAGCACACACACACACACACACACACACACAAATAGATTATGATAATGTATCCTATTTAGGTTAGGTTAGAAAACAGCTAACCATGGTCTTCTAGGCTAATTGTTGTGCAACCCATAGAAGTAGTATATTTTAGGTTAGTTAAGAACTTAGGCATAGGTCTCGTCGACTGTTAGTGGTGTCGCCATAGCATAAGGCTAGGCTGTGTTGGGGTCTTATGGGACTACATCTGAGATGTGTTGTTGAATTGAACGGTCTCTCTTCCGTTCTCATCGCGTTCTCGTAGCGTCGCTTCGTCATCTTGGTCGTCGCTGTTTTTGTCGTCGTCGTTAACTTCATCGTCGTTTTTGTCGTCGTTGTCGTGGTCAACGTTAAATTCGTCGTCGTTTTTGTCGTCGTTGTCGTGGTCGTCGTTAACTTCGTCGTCGTTTTTGTCGTCGTCGTCGTTTTTGTCGTGGTCATCGTTAACTTCGTCGTCGTTTTTGTCGTCGTTGTCTTTGTCGTCAAGTCGTCGTCGTCGTCGTCGTTGTCGTTTTTGTCGTCATTGTCGTTGTCGTGGTCATTGTCAAAACAGGGTTTAGCTAATAAGTAATGTCCGCTAATGTCCGTTAGGTTAAATAACGTTATGTATCTCCAAGGTATTATTTGTTGTAGTTTGGGTTTGGTTAGTAAATAGCCTAGACTCGTATGCTAACCTAAGTATTTTTCCTGTGTCTATAAAGTCGAAATATGGGTTAGACTTAGCGACCGCTTTGGAATCGATATTTTATAATCATAAAATGAAACATTTCCAGACCGGTCATAGTGGAAAGGTTGAATCGTACCTTAAAAATCGAATGTTGCGTGAATTTACGGCCCGTGGCAGATACGAGTTGGTCGATCTATTACCGAATATAGTAAAGTCGTACAATAATACCGTGCACAGTACTATGGATACAGAAACCCCGTTAAAGTTTTGAAAAAGCACGAGAACATGCTTTTGGTCAAATTGGCTAGATAGATAAGACAAACTAGTTGCGTGAGACAGGTTACCGTAGTGGTATTTTGCAGACCGTAGAGGTTGATGATTGTAGAGTCAGAGCTCAAAGCCGATCGTTAAAAGAATAAATTTAAAATACGCCAGCGAACGTCTATTGACCGCCAATAAAGACACTGCGATAGCTGCGTCGGTGAGCGAAGCGAGCATGGATGGAGTTCTCTGTTAAGTACAGATAAAAGAGATTCGACACAGGTGTCTACTAAATGTAATACAAATGTAAAGAGTCAAAACCAACGGCTATCCCACAATCTGTACATTTTCTACCTTAATATTTACCGTTCGACTTGACAACACTAGTCAGTTGTTGGAAAATGTTGCACTGGTACAATGCTGTCTGTTAATTTGTGTAAAATTTCTTAGAATTGTTATGGGTTCATGTGTATACGTACTTTTATGTGTGCAATATGAATTTTCCAGTTGACTACACACTTATTAAAAACTACGCGACTGAACGTTTTGGTCCTCTTTAAGTAAATATATTCATAACGAGAAAATAACTGCCTAATCATGTACAAAATCAATTAATGTTAGGCAACTTGAAGCGCTCAAATGAGGTTCGGAAATTTAGGTAAAGATCTTTCGTAAATTGAGAATTATCTCCTGAACTATATACTACTTGGGAACGGTGTGACAGTGGTTAGCGCGGTCGTCTTC
Organism: Philaenus spumarius; assembly: GCA_018207615.1. NCBI lineage: Eukaryota > Metazoa > Arthropoda > Insecta > Hemiptera > Aphrophoridae > Philaenus > Philaenus spumarius. The sequence goes on along the minus strand of JAGFPH010012456.1, from coordinate 1,954 downwards.
TTTCTTTGTTGAATCTTGTTACGAAAAAAATGAAATGAGTCAATATATTTGCTATTCAAACCCAAAAATTTTGAAACAGTTAAGTTGCACTTGTAAGCACAATTAGGTAATATCACAGTAAAATAAAAAATAACCCATGATATATATAGAAGTGAGATTATTAGGGGGAAATAAAATAAACTTTGTAAAAAAAGAAGAAATTAAATGTAATTTATATTTACAAGGTTTCAACGGTAGCGCTTTCTGGTAGAGAATCTTCGAACTATCACCCCATCCGCCGGTAGCGCTTTCTAGTAGAGACTCAGCGAATTCATTTGACAGTACAACGGATGCAATTCTGCCGACTCGGCATTGTTACACATGCTAACATAAATTTCTGCTGATTCGTGACGGATGGCAGCGACAAGATGGCGGAAAAAATGGCGTATAAGATGGCGGCTCCCCTCCCACCGGCAGGTTCACCAAATTTGTGTAAAGATTTACAATTGCTAATTATTGGATTGTCTAGTCAGCATCTAGATGGAGTGTCGATTTTAAAACAATGTAAAGAAATGTTGGTCAGTTAAAGTTCAGAATGCTCGTTCACGTCTTTGTTGTGCCTTTAAGGATAAAAGATATTTTACTTAAGCGACATGTTCTAGGGGAGTTCATTTTAGGAGATTTAGGCTACGCAGTGAATGAGTTAGAAGTTTTAAACTACAAAATTCGAGGAACAGTTTTAAGTATAATCGTGCTAATAAACAATGTAAAACATAAAATCAGTATCGGAAGTTTTGATGTAAGAGTGAAGTTGGAAATTGTATTGAAGTTTCCATATCGTCGGGAAAACGAATGGCAGTTATATATTGCAACAAATTATGATGGAGGTATAGAGAGAGTAACAGCTTTAAGTTCCGTTCGTCACGGGCATTTAATAAGAAGACTTCTACATGGGGACGAACAAGTAAGGACCGACTACAGCGATGATGATGGATACGCATCAGGAGGACTAGGGGAACTGTACGGACGGAGCGATGACGAAAATGCGGAACAAGAAGAATATGATGCTGAAAGAATATTGGAAATTATGTGATTTGTGTACTTATTCGTTATGTTATGTTATATGTAGTGACTTCGTTAAATATAAATAAGTAATTTAAATAAAGTGTTAATAATTATTTCTTAAATTGTTTAAGTATTATTTTTTAGAAATTTAGGAAACACTACGTTATATTTTGGTTGATTATGTAATTACGTATATCATACGCATGGGTTGCGGCAGTGCCTAAGGTTAGGTAAGCCAAATTTTTAGTTCGACTAAGTGTTGTTCGGCTGGACTCGGGAGAGCCTTACGTTCGGGCAAGTAATTATAATAATAATTGAAGTTGTAACATAACCTCAAAGTACAATCTATGCGGGGTTTGTACAGTATAAACAGTCACGAGTACAGCGAAGCCTAAGTTTTTAGTTCGGAAAAGATCGGATAGGTCTGGGCCACCAAATTTGTAAAAGATTTACATTACATTTGCTAACTATTGGAATGTCTGGTCAGCATATAGCTGGGGTGTCGATTTTATAACAATGTACAGAAATGTCAGTCAGTTAGCAAGTCCAGTGTGCTGGTTCAACAAAATTCGGGGAAAGTCGTTAAGTATAATCGTGCTAGTAAATGATTTAGAAAAGAAAATTATTATTGAAAGTTTTGATGTAAATTAAGGGTGCGGCATAGTCTAAGGTCGTAGAAGTGTTAAAGTATCGAGTAAAAAGAAAAGCGTTATAAAACATGTTATTAATAACTAATCGAATAAACGGTACACAACATAGAGTAATTATTGATAATTTTAATGTAAAAGCTAAAGCCGTGATTGTTTTACTAAGCTACCGTGTCTACCGACAAACATATGGAGACTTTATATTGAAACAAATTTTAGATAGAGAAAGTTTTAACGTTAAGTAATACAGGCGGATTCGGTTA
>JAGFPH010012455.1:0-30165 GCA_018207615.1 Philaenus spumarius | reverse complement strand
TATAAAACAAAGAATCGTAAGTAGTAAATTAATTTAACCAAGTCTGCATTTGAATATTTTATTAATATAAGTTGTTGTATGTTTAAGATGAAATTATTAATAATAAATGTGTGTGTTTGAGTGTGTGATTGCGATAATTGAGATGATGATTTGCCAATTTGATTTAATTATCTATTTGTGTGTTTTTGCAATTTAAAATGATACAGTAAAGTATTAATGCCAACTACTATGACTTTTTAATTTGAGTTTTTATCCTTTCCAGAAGTACTTTATGGTAACGAACCTTGTTTTAATTATAAATTCAGTTTTAGTTTTTCTTTGTGTGTGAAATAAAATGGCGGCAGTCTTTGGTGAAAGAGGCGGTTTGGAGCCAAAGCTATCATGTGATCAACATGGCGGCTATGGTTCTGGACGAGTCCATTGGTAATCAGAGAACTGTAGTCACAGATGAGACAGTTTTATGTGTAACAGATATTTCAATGATCAACTGTTGAGTAACAGATATGATCAAAACATAACCTAACTTCAATTTTGGGGTTATGTTTGTTTGTTTTCATTGGGATTAAGGTGTTGTAATATTTTGAAATGATAATTTAATTAAATAAATAAGTAAATGGATTGAAGATAGGAAATAATAAATAATTGTTACACAGTAAAGGTATTTTTTTATTTAAAAAGTAACTTAGAAATATTTTTGTCAAAATTAAATTTTTATTTTTCATTTTTTTTATTTTCTATTAATAAATTGTTTGTAAACGGCTTGCACGGTGGCAGCACGTTACAATAATAACGACGAAATATTATAATCATACTGTTATCGGCCAGATTAAGTAAAAAGCAAACATAATGTGACTAAATAGTATAGGTTAGAACCTTTTAGGTTTTTTCTTCTTTTAATTATATAATGTGATAATAACGATGTTTTACTAGTCCACAGGTCACCGATTTATACACACCCCATTCAGTAAAATAACCTATTGTTCGATTTGGCAACGTTGATGAAATTCCATTTGAAATACGCAGTTATTCTGTAGTTTCTATTGTTCTTAAAGGTACAATGTTATTGTTTGCGTAATTTACGTTTTGTTACGTTATTTTCTAATTTTATTGCTTTGTGTGTACTTTCGGGATTAATATTGTTTACTTTATTTAATTCTTACGTGTTTGGTGTATGTTAAGTGATTTATTTTGTTATAATTACATGAAATATTGCGGAATAGTCGAAACTTAACCTATATGATTTCAACTTTTATTTCTTTCATAACTCCTACAAATATCATTCTCTAGTCATAAGAATGAACCCACTTGAAGTCACAAGCCGGACCTACAAGGTAATTAATATATCATTATGATAAAAGTAATATCTTTATTTTTATACTAATTATAAGAAATTGTGCAAGATAGTTTAACTTCATACAAAGCAAAGTTTACCTACAAAATGTATTTTTATTTATTTCAGTGATAGCACAGAAAACAAAAAAAAACCTTTAGCACTTTACAGCTTGAAAATTGCCATTCCACGTATTAGATATTTATGTATTTGTCTACGTTATAATGTGTTAATTTTATTGAGAATCTAATTAATTTTTTTTCCGGAGGTGAAAATCTTTAAAAAGACACCATTGCACGCAATGGTAGTGTGGGATTTTTACTCACTAAAAATACTTCCGGTTATCATAACCAGTCCACCAGACCGACAAACGATTTTCTTTTCTTACTAATAGTTCGCTGTGTATGAGAGAATTATAAAACTATAAACTCTCCGCTTCATTACGCCATCAGATCATGAGGTTTCTTTCTGCTAAGGCAACGGATGTTGCAGCCTACATCCAGTACACTTAGCATTTCAGGATTTACATGCTTCCGCAATCGCATGTCATGTCCAGATGCCTACCTCTTCATCTCCTCCGTTACCAGGCCAATTCGCAGGTCACGATGGAGATCTTTATTCCGTACGTACCATGGAGCGTCGACTACTCCTTGCAGTGCTTTGTTCTGAAATTTTTGGATAAAAACTAATTAATGTATACATTTTTTCTTTTCAGAAATTGCGAAGAAATCATGCCGCCACTACATTTAATCCAAACCAGCCTTATTGTTGCTCAAGGTCACATAAAGGTTAGAATAGTTTTAATACTTTTATAACATTTTTTATATTTAACATGCAAATGAAAAAATTATGTGGCACTCATTTACTTGAACAGTTACCCTGATTCTGGGAGGAATATTGGTTACTGCTCTTGTTTATTGGATCAAAAATGTCGGTTTAAATTCATCCGAAGGAAATATAACTTTAAAAGTCCGTTGATGATGACAAAGTTTTAAAATTGAACAAAATGAAATGTCTTCTGTAATTGTACAGATATATTCATGTCTTTGTCAGTACAGTTGTTCTAATATGTATACAATATACCTCTGTAACCAATATTGCTTGTAAAATGATTACGTAATTTTTTTTTAAACAGTAGTATGATCATTTTATTGTTTTTGTGTGTCAGGTTGACAATATGATTGCTTTGGTAGATGCAGTTAGTTTTTGCTTTGAAACCCAACTGTAGTGAATCCAATATACATGTGGTAGAGTAGAGTGTTGTGTCATGTTGTTTATACACTAGAATCTAGATTTTTCATACATTATAATTTATCTTTTAAACAATAATGTTAGATTTTTTTCTGTGTAAATGGTAATAGCTGGAACATATCACATCAAATTACACCACACCACTTTAAATTTCTTTTAATATTTTTTACAGAGCATCTGTGGTGAAATAAACAACTGGTATTTTTCATTTCCATAAAATTTACTTTCAATTTTTACTTTTCCATCCACAGAAAAGCTTGAGTCAGGCTGCAATCATAGCTTTAGGACAAAACAACACTTCTCACTTAAAATTTAAATTAAATGGCTATTATTTGCTATAAAATTATGAAAAGTATGGGTTATTATATTTGGTCATAGTTGGTGTAAAATTTGTTTTTTAGAAATCTGAAGTGGTGGCTATATGAATGTTTTGACATGGAATATCCCTGTTGTATAAAAAAAGGATTTAATTTTCAAAATTTATTTTATTTTTTACCAAACAGTGTAATTTAAACAGTGTGGCAAGTTTGAAACATTTATATTTGGAACATTTTTACAATAAGATAGCAGTACATGTTTCAGTCATAACAAATAAATATAGAGATCAAAGTCAAAATTCTAATTTCTTGTGTTCCTTATATTTATATTTATAAGTCAGTGTTGTACCTAGAAACGTTTGTATGAAATTGGACTATATGTTGCAAAGAAATATGAAGGGCTGAGAATGGAGTTAAGTGCAGAAACTGGCTCTTCAACACTTTAAAATGTTTGTGGCCAAGGAATATAACTGTAAGTCTATCATGTGCTGAGATCTAGTGGCGAAAAAAACTACTTCGTAGAAGAGCTTAAAAGCCGAGGGATACATGTGATGCAAGTCGCTTTACTTTACGTAGTTTACTTGTAACCTATGTTTTTTTACATAACTTCTAATTCCTGTTAACACGTTCACTGCTCCGCAAATTTTGTATTTCCTATATGCTAGCAGCTGACCTTTTATTTTTTATAATTATAGCCTAAACGAATAGAAATTACTTATTTTTTAACCTTTCTACGTAATAATCACTTATATTTTCAAGCGGACGACGCACATTTGCGTCCATAGCACATAGGCTTAAAATTGGCGTGTAAAACACGCAATGCTCTGTGTATTGAAAATTCCCCAATACGGGGGTCGGTGTGCGAAGCACACAATGCATTGTGTATTGAAAAGATGTATTGGCTGATAACAAAGAATAAAAGGATGAAAATCAAATTAATCTTAGTTATTATGTTAGTCTAGAACCTTATAAAATATAATTTTTATAATTTCCTTCAGAATTTTTATATGCCCTACGTTGTAGGAGCCGAATTATAAAATATGCTTTATAACTAGCTTTCTATGAATTGAAAGGATGGGAAATCTATAATTTTGAAATATGAATTTGAATTATGCATGGCTATACTAAAAGAAATACAATAAATAATTTACTCATACACCATGGATACAGTTTGTTAATAAGAATTGATTTATTTTAGAATTTATTAATTATACATTGTATTTAAATATGATAATAGGGTTTCTAAAAAATATGGTTAATTTACGATCTTTTGTTAACAGTAGCCTCGGTTAGAGTTCATTAGGTAGGCACTTATAATTGTCTGTATTTTAAAGAAAGTCTTTTTGAATAGTTTCTATGAAATTATCTCGGGGTAGGCACTCGGCTAGGTTTAATATATTCCTTTAAATCAACGCATTTTATGAAAATTTTACTATTAAAATAATGTTCAGAACGTAAATCGAATTGGTGATTTCTTTCAAAATAGTTGTTAGGAAACTTTAGGATTGGTTTTTGAAAAGGATTAGAAGTTCTTTATTTGATGGTTTAATGTTCAATTGTTTGTACTAATATAGTTTACCATTCTCTGCTATTTCATTGTCACTGACTCTAATATTTTAACTTAAAAATTGAAAAATTGTTTAACACACTGCAATTTGCATCTTTACATTCTCATGGCTGAACGGCTTCTGTTTTTTAAAACCCACGCCTTCGTTTTTCTTCAATTTGTTCTAGATGCTCCAGACTTCTGCGCAGAGAACTGTTCCAATCCGTTGTCTTGACAACGTTCTGACGTCAGTCTTAGTTGAATATCGGTTTTCGAGAAATAGTTCCTTTTATATCGTAGTTTTGGCTAATTATTTCTTTGAATTTGTACTTATTTCCGGGTTACTAGTCCGTTCTGATACTGTTATAATTATTACTAAATACTTTTATTGTGGATAACATGATTTTAAATCGCGAAACATATTTACTGACAATCGTATGCGTCTTGCATTATATTACTCTATCCGCTGGTTCTTATTTCCTACGCTTATGCATATCTTAATTATAACACACATTACATTGATTTCTATAATTACTTTTAATACTAAAGTCTATCCCTGTATAATTTTACAAAGTTTATAATCCAATTTGTGTTAGTTAATGTCTATTCTAAAATTATATTACGATTAACTTTTATCAGTTCACATCTTGAGTTGTCTTAACCCACTTCGTGCGGTAATGTTTTGTATTTCCACTGTTTACAAACGGATTTTGGACTGGTTTTAATTATGCCGTGTTATTAATAACATGTGAGAATTTACTACTTTGTTTGTGATGGTTAATAAATATGAATCTATTATTGGTTTATGGAATACTAATTAATAAAGGTAATGTTTTGGTGGAAGGTTACATTTTGGTGAGGTTATACGTATTTCTACCAAGCCTAGTTCTAGCTTATTATTTAACTGATTATGAATATACAATGCTTTAATTGATTTTGATATTTGAATACAGGATTACTAATTAAATACATACATTTCTATTATATGGTTAGTTAGGCTATTTGAATTTAGGAGTTCTTTGGAAGGTTGGGTTACATTTAATAATAGGCTACAGATCTACTCTCTCTGTATTGGGTTTTAGTTTTGGGATTTGTACTGTTATAACCTAGCAGTTAAAAATATACTAGTTTTAGTGATCATGGTTTTACCTGGATTTTATTATAACAGTTTAACTTTAAACAGAGTTTTCTCAAAACTAATAACTTCACTACACTTATACCCCTTGGCTTCTCAGCCCTTCATATGTATTGTTAAAGTAAATGTAGTATTTAAAAGCTTTACAGAATTTAACATTTCTTATATCCTAACAAAATGTTGTCGGACACAGGTTAGAGCCAATGGTGTTAGAGCTCTTGGTAACTTAATGGGGCTAATCAAGAAACAACATTTATCACAGTCTACCTACAAAAGTCTACCTATTAATGTTGCAACAACATTAGCGCAGAACGCTATGTCTGTTAACAATATGAAGGTAAATATACTGTTTGCAGAATATAAAACTGTTTGGTATTATTTTATTTGCATGAAACCTGACAGTGAGAACTCACTCTTAAGCAACTTTGAATTTGTTATAAAATGACAAACTATATTGTAAAATAAATGTTTTTTGCAATACTGTAGAACCTTGATTATATGAGGTAATTGGGACCGATCAGACCTCGGATAACCAAAAAGTTGGATAATACGGTAGGCTGTGAGAAAACCATTGAGGTGCCAGTTTCCACGTCATTTGTAGGCTGAATTGGAGCCATACTTACTTCAACATTTATTTTATTTTCCTTTAAATAATATAGTTTTAAATAAACAAAGAAGGTTTGATAATGTACTTAAAGAAATTGGATACTGTTAGCTACTGTAATAAAATCCACAAAAATAATTCAAGTTTTGAAGTTTTTTCATTCTCTCTTTTTTTGATTGATTGTCTAGCCTCTTCTTTATTAGCGAATTTCCATAGGAAAAATGAGCTATTACAGTGGCCCTTATGGTGAGACCCAAGGTCGGGAGTTGCAAATGAGCACCGATCATGGTCCCCAGAACACGTTTTCGGGTGTCATTAAAATTCATATTTATACATATGTATATATGTGTTCGCACTTTAGCGACCGCATTTTAAGTCCAATTTGGTACACGTGTTGGTTGTCTATGTGGCTCGGACGAGTTCGTTAGCCAAAAAAATCCAACAACCGGAAGTATGTTTTTTTGACCGGAAGTAACTATTTTTTGAGATTTTTACTACGAGAATGAAATATTTTTACAGTTTTTTCTAAAAATATAAATGTAGGATGTAATTCTGCACATTTTGTTTTTTTACGCGACCTTATAGCTCGCTTGGTTCCCCCAAAATCAACCAAAACGTAAAATACCATAAAAGTGCCCGGTTCGAAGCCAAGAGGCGCAAACAAATTCTATTAATATATTGCGTACACACAGACAGCTGATCAACGCCTTCGTGAGTAGACCTATTTCCCAAATTGTTGGTTGAAACCCTAAAACATAGGCATATAAACTTAATTTTGGAAATTTGCTCAACTGACGTCAGCGGTCCAGCTGTGTGGTCGAATTATTTGAATACCGTTGAGACACCAATTTCAATTTCCGATCTATTTGTCTCGAATCCCAGACAGTCACTTCCCCAATACCTAAATCACTTGCCACTTTTTTTAATGAATCGCCTTTTTCTAACCTTTTAATTGCTTCCCACTTTTTGTTTAGCGATAAAACAACAAGCTTTCGCTTTACACTCATAATGACACTCTCATTCACAAAATTTAACACCAACACCGACTAAAAACACAAGAACAAAATACAGTGTAGCAGGGGGAAGGAACAACTCGTGGGAAAGGATGTTGAGTCCCAAATACGATGCTGCGATGAGGGGAATATAAAGAAGCCCAAGACCACTTTGTCATTCACTATACTATCCGTCTGCTAAAGGTCACCATACTATTGCGTTGGGTAAGGAGCGGAAATGTTTTCAGGATGTACAAAGGTAAACGACAGTTTCATTTTCTTTCTCTTCAATCTAACACAACAGTTTTTACTATAATTTCACTTATTGAGAAATCCTCTTAAGCTATGAATTAATTCTTTATAGAAATCAATTCATTTACCTTACATTTATTTGTAAGTTACAGAATTGATTTTGACAAAAGTTTCTTTTTTTAATTTGCCTTGTTTAATACGGAAATTCGGATAACCGAGATTCTACTGTAAATTTGCCATTTTTGACAATTTTCCTGTTCTTAAATAATTTTAATCCTGATATTTTCTATACTAATATTATAAAGAGCTAAAGTTTGTTTTTAACCCTGGAACTGGCAGAGGGTCATATATAACACTCTTTCAGGCGCAGAACGCAACAATTTCGAACATTAGCGAAAATTTGCATAATCGATAATTTAACCCACTTAGAATCATCCAATCGTAATAAAACTGGCACCATTAGAAAGGAAATGAATTAAACTTTAATTTTTGCATTTACAACTTTTTCGTAAAACGTATATTTACATACGTAATCATCGTTTTACAATATGCACATCGGTCTACAGCTATTTCCGTGCGCGAATCTCCATACAATTGTACTGTTATTTCCCACTTCTTCAACGTCCAAGACTATCTACACAAATATTTCTTTGGTTATTATAAAGATACTATTGGATTCGTCAAGATTTTATCTTTCTGTTGGTGCCTTCTAATCAGATGTCACTATAAAAATAGTATTTTTTCCAAGAATTACTGTAAACCCTTGCGATTGGACAGTTTTTCAACCAATGAAACAGCCCATTTGTCGAGTGATTTTACGCCTACCATATCAAATGTTTTGACAGATTTCTTTACACCATTTTGTACAGCAAAGTCTGAATTTTGTAACGGTGGGAATTAATCCAGAAATAACCAGTTTTTTGTCCGTCTAGACGACAATTGAAATGTACGTAATTATTACGTTCTAGTGAGAAAGTCTAGCGCGTGGGTTCCCACGGTGTTTATATGACGCATCCTGCCCGTAGTATATCAACCGCCGACTTTTCATTAGATTGATGTCATGTTGTTATTCAAATAAATATAACTCAAACACTTTTGTGAACTAAGGAAAGACAAGTATACCGTTCTTTTCTTTGATTTATCCTCTACACTTTGTTATAATAATATTTCATTTTTGGGCAAAGCATATATTAGTAAAAGGCGTTACAACCTAGGCCTAGGTTTGTTACCAGTCGTGTACTTGGAACATAAAAACTGTTTTTTTCAAAATAAAAAATTTTAAATTCATAAATATTTTTATACAGTTTTATTTAGAACTAAATTACAAAACTTGGGTCTTTTCTGTTATATCCCCGCATTTACAAACTATTTTCCATAGAATGAGGATTAATCGGGATAGAACTACAAATGTGAAATATAATATTTACTCACCATTTAAACGTATAATTGTTGGTAAAAAAATAATAAACAATTTTTAAACATGCGCAACTTTACTATTCGACTCTAGGCTTACCTATGGCAACAGAAATGCAAAAATAATAATACAAAAATACCTAAAAGATTCTAACCTAACATATTTAGTCACAGTATGTTTACCTGTGTTCAACATTTAACAATAGAATGTAAAACAACGTCGTTGTCTGCAAAAATATTAGGCTAGAGTCAAAAAAAAAATAGTAAAGTTGCGATTAGTTTTAGTTTTAGAAAATAGTTTGTAAATGCGGGGATATAACAGAAAAGGCCCCAAAACCTTTTTACGCTTATTAAAAAAATACAAAAAAATGTTTACTACTTGTTATGTAGGCCTAAAGTTTAACTTTTTCCTTTCGTTACTGAACATTTTTTGTTTCTTGAGCTAATAACTTTTAAAATTTCAAAAGAAACTCATTTTTAGTGGCATATTTGAATTCTTTGAAGTTTCTTCTACAAAAAAGCGATTGAACACTTTTAAATTTGGGTTCATTTACTATTTTTGGCAAATTTTTAAAAATATGCTTGCAAAACGCTAAAAACAGGCTGGCCAATTTTAGCTTTAACATTGCCAGTTTAAGCGTTAAGTTTGTTTGTATGTAATTCTTAGGTTAGGCCTAGACTGATAAAAAAACACATGTATTTACAATTATTACCATAGCAACCAATTGAATAAAATAGCTATTTGCTCCAATATTTCCATTAACAGCTGATTTCAAACTTTGAATCAATTATTTTTGTATTTCTAGCTTTTAGGTTAGGGTTTCAAAGTGTAGACCTGAGCCTTGCTGGTTCTTTTAACCATTATTATAACTAATGTTATAAAATATACGACATAATTTGATTTGAACATTTAACATTATTTACCATGTTAGCTTTGGAGTTATTATTAATCCTACACCTTTATTATAAAGAAAACATAACGTGATTATGCGTATAAAAGGTTGCACGGGGGAGGCGTGCGGAGCACGCAGGGGTTTCCCCTAGTAATTAAATAAATTGGTGTACAAAAAAAGTTTACATTCAAACAGAAACTGTTTGAAGATTTTCAGTTTTCACTGAAAATCCTATCTTGAAATGAAGGGTGAATTTATCTCAAATTCTAAAAATTAGTTTTTACTCTTCAATTGTTAAGTTTTTATTTTCTGTACAATTTCTAATTGAATTTCAAACTAGGTGCGATGGAATGCTTGCTATGCCATTGGAAGCATGTTGAAAAATGAAGATCTACATTCAGCATCAGATTCTTGGCAAGTATGTAACAATTCTGTAAATGTATTTGTGCATTATATTTCACAAATAAAGATGATAATTTTAAATTATTGTGGAAATGAGTTACAAAATAGTGCCTAGTGTGACTGGATTACTTTTATTTTCATAATATCTTTTTAAGTTTTTATCATTAAGGTATGCAAACAAATATGTTAGTAATATTATTTAGATGAGAAATATTGGTGTTGCGGTTAAAACTGATTTGGTTGCCATAGGGGTGGTCTATTGCACCCTGTATACTGAACACTAAGTAAAGTCAGGGGTTTACTGGTGCCGAACGCACCGAAATGCCGTTCCAGTACTGCTTTTCATAAATTTTTTTAACGTTTTGTTTTAATGTTGTACTGGACTATCCACTCCCTCTATCACACTCATTCAACACTCGGGTTAGAATTTTAAGTTCGCCAATCGCCATTCGAAAAACCTCAAGATATCCACACACTACAAGTGCGTTGCGACTTTGCGAGCCAACTACAGTAAAGTCTTCCACGTTGTCCCTTAGCTGGAAATCGAAATGGGATAACTTTAGAGCACCAGACACACTTTTGCCAGCCTCCCAGCACGCTTTTGATGTTCAACGAGCACTGTGAACGATTACAAATAAGAGACCGATGATTCAGAGTCGAAGTGGCCGAAAAATTTAAAAACCTGCGATTGTTAAACTTTTATATTATTAACTTTTTCGGCATGAAAAGGTTTTTAACATATTGATGAGACTACTGTAATCAAAATAAGACTAAATAAAATATAATTTGGACCACATTTAGTGATTAAGACTTTTCGAATAACTCATTTATGTTCATGGTTAATTAATTAAAAAATAAATATCTCAAATAAGAGCACAACATGGAATACATACAAACAATGGCTGTACACTGACAAACGCCATCGGATTTAAGTTTCTGATAAAGGCTATTGACTAAATAAGAGACATTTTGCACAGTTTTTGCTTAAAATAGTATGTGTCTCTAAAATTTAGTATGTGCTATATACAAGTACAAAAATAGTTACATGTGCATGTGTACTTTTCTTATAAAAGTAAGCATTTGCACCCTTAAACTCACCAAAGGTACGTAAAATATTGGTTTTAGAAGTGAAAATTTCAAAATTCCAGTCAGTTCCAACAGCGTTCCAGTACTGGAAAAATTACGAGTAAACCCCTGAGTAAAGTTTAATATTTCTACAAAAAATACTCAGTGTATGTTTTTTTACTCACTGTAAAAAAAAACCCTTGAAAGAAACATAATTTTAAAAAAAAATTATTCATAACCAGTCTGTTTTAAAGATGTGTAACAAGATCTATTTTCTTGTCTTCATCTTTCTTATACCTTTCTGTAATCACATTAATAACGTTTCTAAAAACTTGATAACAATGTTTTGTTTTAGGGTATTGTATTGAATGCTGTAAATGGACTAGTGATTAGGTGTTCAAACTTCAAAGTCCGTGCTAATGCCAGTTCAGCAATCAGTTCTGTGTGTAAAAGAGAATATTATGGATCTAATTTCATACCTGCATGGAAGGCAATACTTGATGGATTGGAGAATGCTACAAACATGTCTGATTTTAAAGAGTTTAAACATCAAGATAGTCTATTAGAACAAGTTAGTATTTTAGTAATAGCTGATGGTATATTTTTTTGGGTATAGTGGCTAATAGCCTAAATTATACCAAAATCATCCAGAATAACTAAATATTTTTCTACAGCACCGATCGAGATGCGGTTTTCGGCGTTGTATTCGGAGAAGTCTCAGGAAAAAAGTCTACATATAATACCTTGTCGGCAGACAAAAAGTGCATTTTGGGCATGCATATAGTGCATCTAGAAGTGCATCATTTTCCATAATTTATAAAAATTGTTTGAATTCATAAAATCTTATAAAAATTTGTATACCGAATCTGCCCTCCAAAAATATGTCCGATCACCCTGGGACCCCCATGGGGGCAGGGGGGCACTTACCGACCCCAGTAACCTCCGAGTGTACATTTTCTGGTAATTTACTGAGCCCTTTGATTTTTTGCCAAAGAGCCCCCCTGCCTCCATGGGGGGTCCCAGGGTGGTCGGACATATTTTTAATTGCAGATTCAGAATCTACGACCCACAAAACCCCTGCATACAAATTTTGATAAGTTTTCATGAATTCAAACAATTTTTATAAATTATAGGAAATATAATGCACTTTATGCATGCCCAAAATGCACTTTTTGTCTGCCAACAAGGTATGTAGACTTTTTTCCTGAGGCTTCTCCGAACACAATGCCGAAAACCGCATTTCGATCCGTGCTGTAGAAAAATATTTAGGATTTATTGTCTAATTTCCCTGGTCTATAGTCAGAGGAAGCGCACGCAGCGTTGGTAGTCAAGCAGACAATCTGCAACTGCACTATGTCATCAGTGCCTGTACTGCAAACAAACCATGTGTAGTACTAGCTTATTGAAGGAACGTGAATAAATCAGATAAGGATTAAGGGCTTTTATAAAACTAACTGTATAAAATAACTGTATCTACTATCTATTGTCTTATTTAAAGTGATGAATAATAATGTTTCTTAATAAGTTACACATGACTGTTATGAGTAAAAAATTACTACTATTGTAGTTTTTTTTTAACATTATATCTTGAGGGGGGATCGCCAAAATACTCAACCTAAAAATGGGGTTTCAGTGTCTAAAAGGTTGAGAACCATTGCTCTAGAGTATGAAAAGGAGAAGACATTATACATTTTTGTGTAAAAAGGACAGAGAAAGAATATTTCATAATTTTCAAAAAATTCTGATTATTCTGTACTAGTAACAAAAATCTGGAATAGTAAATACAAATATACGTAATATATAAAATAAAAAATTCTCATATACACAATTCTTGATTTCCATAATTATTTATAAAGCCGCCATAATCATCGTCGACTTCTTCCTCACTTTCGTCGCTGGCATCCATATCGCCTGATGGGTTTGAGCAGTTGGTGCCTAAACAGTTCTTACAAGAAATTTTGAAGGAAACTTTATGCTTCCTGCATCCACACGCTGGGCCGCAGCCTGTAGTGGACCCATGACTGTTGGTGGACCTGCGTCATGGTGACTGGCTGAAGCTTCCGGCCTGATCCTTACTGTAAGCCTTTTAGTTGTCATCTCAAAATATTTCAAAACAAAACCTTATGTTTTCCACCCATCGGCCCTGACTCCTCAGCGCATCGGGGGCGTTTCTCATAGTCGGAGTTGAAATCAGCGCCCCCAAAAGCCCCTGAGAAGAAATTTTCAAATCTCTGTTGCAACTTCAAAAATTTCCCCTCAACGCCCCCCTAGGGTCAGAAATGAAGTCTGCTCCCCCAAAAACCCTCAAAAGGAAATTTTCAAGTCTTTATCGCAACTTCACAAATTTCCCCCAGAGCCCTCCGGTGCACCGGGGGCATTTCGCATGGTCCAAAATGAGATCAGCACCCCCAAAAACCCCGAGTATCGATTTTTACAGCTTTTCACCCATTTTAGAGGTTTCAAAAAATTATGCACCCAAGATGCATTGCCGCTTTCCCCTGAAACTGGTCATATATAGACTATTTCCCTGGAAATTTTTCTGAACACGATGTAGAAAACTGCATCCAAATCAGAGCTGTAGGTAAACATTTATTTATTTGGGCCGAAATCGTACTAGTTTGCCTGGTCTTAAAGTTAGACCTTTGTTACATTTCGTGTATGTGAAGCAGCTGCTCAACAAAAATTGTCTGAACAGTACCGTACTTCTTTTGTTATTTTGTTTGTTATTAATTTAAATTAAATGTTTGTATTTTTTCAGCTTTGTGTAAGCTTGTGTCATTTGGCAACTCTAACAGGTGTTCAGGATTTGGCTGCACTGTATGATGTTTTGGTGTTTCATATGGACGTAGCAAAACAACATTTGTCTCAGTTCCACGATAGTGCTGTTCCGGAACGCACGAATATCGTTTTAGAAGCGACCAACCACATAACAGAACTATCTCAGTTATCGGATTTGTCTTCTAATCAAAAAACAGTTACATCAATGTTAAGTGATATTTTTAATGCAGCGTTAATACTATAGTTTTAATATTTGACAGATTATAAAAACCACTACAATGATTAATTTGTTTTGTTGTGGCAGCCAAATTAAAGTAAAAAATTGAGCTGGGTATCAAATAATTGAAAGATAAATCCAAATATATGCACACGTATAAGTTACAAGGATATGCGAGGCAGCTGGTCTGCACCGTTAAAAAGTCCGTCGGAAGTTTTTTATGAAATGCACGTAAAATGGATGTTTGGTGTGCGATATCCCAATGTCGTGTTATAGGGCCTTTATTTTTTTGTACAAATCTGTAGATCGTGGGTTTATCGCAACTTAATTGAACAATTTATAGCCTTTATAGCAGCAGTCGGAATCATTTTCGAGTTTCATACAAACCAAAAAGTAGGCTACAACCTTCCACCGATTAAAGTAGTATCCTTTAATTGTAGTTCTCAAGCAATATTTTCAGCATCAATTTATGATCTGGAGCTGTGTGTAAAATAAATTTTAGCTTGAATATTAATAATATAAACAGCATAAATCTTTTTATTTCCACTTATAAAAATGTATTTTCATAGTATTTATTTATATTTTATTGCCTACGATTATTTTTACTGTTTCTTCGAAAACCATCCTAACCCCCAAATATGCCTTTTGAGGCAAAGGGATTTAAAAATATTTTAACAATGGATTGTTCAATTGTAAACATGTACAGTATAGTTTTATTCTATTCAGGAATTGTAAATTAGTGTACTTGGGTTTATTTTTAGTCTTTTACCAATGTATTTTAATTGTCTAAAAGTTTTCACAAACCAAAAAAGCCACGATGGTGATCAGATGCAACTCGAAACATAAACCTGAACATTCTGACAGCAGCTTCCTGCCCGCTTGTTTGCTGTGTTCACTGAGAAATGACAATCAGTCGCGGCTTGTTTGTTTTGGCCGCTGATCGTTGAGCATATTTTGTTGAATATTAAATTTTCTTTTGCGTTTTGAATGTAATTAGTGTAAGATTTTTGTTTTGTAATGTCATATTGAATTGATACATAATTTTCAAATTTGTTCTTTGTAAAACATAACTGGCTATTATTCTTATTTCTATACCAGTAAAATTATTTTGTTTTCGTTTTATTTCTGGAAATTTTATAAGTAAAAAGAAAAAATAATGCAAGTAAATGTGTTTTATTCAATGAGTAAATCAGCTTAATTTTAATAAACAATACGTTCATGCTTCAGCTGGAAAAAGCTGTAACAATCCAAGTGCGAGGTCAGTGCTGAAAAAACAAAAATTCCCGAATAATAATGATGAACTAAAGGCCATGTCTAAATTACAAAGGGAAGAATCTGATAAAATCTTATCCATAGGTAAAGGCAATGTCGCTGTTGTTTTGAAGCAAATATTTATGCAAATAAATTTATTGAAAATTGAAGTGCTGTTGAATATACTTGTAAAAGACCTTATCATTAGTTTTGAAAATAAAAGTGTGCAAACACTTTCTGAAAGTACAAGACATTTTTTCCTCACCATGTTCATTTCATACATTTTGTATGCCACAACACCACATCGTTCTAAACTCCCCCACATAAATGGATTACCTTCAATACATACATCTAATGTTCTTCTTAAGCCGGTTCTACACGATGCTAAGAACACCTTCCAACGTTGGACGTTTGATGGTTCGTCACATCGTGTGGCCGTTGTTCAAACCTACGAGCGTCCAATGGCGAACGTCGAACATTCGCATTTGACCATATTTGGGCCGATGTCGGTATTTTTGCACCGAGTCAAAGGGATGCCTCCAACGTTTGAAGGAATATGTTCGTTGGTTCGATTCAATGGCTACACGACTCGTTCATATGAAGCACTATTTACACTAAAGACCCGTCTTGTTTATTTATGTTTATCTCTGTGTTTAATTTTAATCAGTAATATTATTCATTTAAATTTTCACAGGTAGCCTAAGTAGGCTACAATTTATATTTAATACTTGATACTAGTAAGTTCCCGTGAAAAATCAGAAACAGATTACCGGTAATTAGATACTATAAATTTAAAAAATTTACCATTTTAAAAACAAATTTTATTTAGGCCTGCCTAAATATGATGTGGGGATTTTTAACCCGTTAAATGTGTACAATTAAAACATATTATTATAGACTGTCTTCCTCGTCCATTTTTGCAACTGGACCAACGTTTGAACCAAACTGTTTTCTTAAATATTGGATCAAACATTCGATTCACCGTGTAGCAGGAACATTCGCTGTACCATCTGTCGAACTTACTTGTCCCAAACGTTCGGTCCAACATTGGAGCGAGCGTTCGTAGCATCGTGTAGAACCGGCTTTAGGGTTATAATCAGTGTCCCTTGCAGGTCTTATCTAAGTACCTTCTACAAATAATTAAATCATTTGTAAGAAACAATGACTTTTTTATAAAAAGTATATGTTGTTTTTGTTTATTGGTATATTTTTAGTTTAATTTGATTATTATAGCTTTAACATAAAAAATATGCTTATATTTCTGTAATTTTAGACATTCATAACAGGAGTTTATTCATATCCATTTATTGATTATTACATGTAAATTATGGTAAATGTCCGAATAATAATAATTACTAACAACAAAACAACATGTGTTTATTTACGTTAAGTCATATATAAATAATAGAGTTATGTTATTTGTAAAATAATAAGAAGTTCATTCTAAATGAACTGGAATTATTTTGCCATTTTGGCCACTTTGTGCAAAACTGATCGCTAGGCTGACACTTGCAACGATAAGCATTGCATAAAATAAAAATATAAATAAATGTTGAATTATACTGTGTTAAAAAAAAATGGGGTTCGGTAAAAAGTTCAAAAATTAAAAAAATATGTCTTAAATCAAAATAAAAATGCTATATGTGGATTATCTAATAACCATTAATATCTCTTCAACACCTCCTTTACCTATTTACCTTAAAAAGAAAAATCGTCGCTCATGTACTACTTAAACTTGCTTATGCACCTCCTAGGCCTATTGCCTCACTTCAATAATAATCATCTCCCACCTTAACTCTTCATAACATCTTTCTTTCAACTTCAACGTAGAACAATATTAATGTTTCACCTTACTTCAACTCATCTTATTATTATAACCTTAAAACTCACCTTACTTAACTTCACCTCAAAAATCACCTTCACTTGACTCCCATAATCTCAATAATAAAAAATAATCATGATAATTTGCGATAATCCACATATAACCCTACTTATGCTCTGTTTGCATATATTTATTTATAATTACTAATCACTGAAAGATACTTGTTAATTAACTCTATTTTCTTAGGGGCGGGAACCTGGCTAATTAAAGTAGTGGCAAAATGGATACACGTGGCTATATAAAGAAATTCAAGGCATTGCGGCAAGACAACAATTGTTTACTCGAACATGATAAAAAATGGATATTTACAGCAATTAAGAAACATAAACATAGTGATACATGTGTACAAACAAGTCAAGAAATTATTTACAATTTTACAAAGTCTCCTGAACCATATCTTAAGTAATGACGCAATAGAAATTAAATGAAGTTGGCTTTTTTATAAATTGAAAAATTTTAATACCTGCAGACAAAAAATACGTCCAATGGCCATTTCTACTTACGGTTTCACTTTTTTATTCGTCGCACTGTTTGTTACCTAGGATTTTTGTAATAAATTTAATTCACTTCCGAGGCCTACCCCACGCTAGTTCCAACAAAGCACATCGAAAGAATATCCGTCGATAAACAACCAATTCCACATGATCAGCTTAATATTCTTAATCACGTCACCTCCAAAGTACATTTACTTTACATTTTGACCAACTTGTCAATACTTTTTTAAAAGAAAATCACATTTTTCTTGCGAAAACACACGCCGGCTTCATTCAACAAACATGAGCTATATCGCCATATTGATAGAAGACGCTTGCTTGCCTTCCCTTCCAACTTATTCCGAGAAGAAACAGAACGTTCCACTTACGTTCTGCATTCCGTGACATCTGTGTTCTTTTATATACATAGATTGGTCCCTTCTCTCTCTTCCAGCTGCTTTCATGATCACTGTACATATTATCATATTAAGTTTTCGATTTATTAAATTGTGCTCTGTACTGTTGTTATATTCATTTTATTTATTTATTCATCGAACTGTTTATAGTCTTAAATACCGCTTCATATTCTTCGCTTATAACTCACCACTCGTTGAAATAAAGTTTCTGTATAATTTTCACTTTTTACACGCTCATATATTAATATGTTTTTTAAGTCTGCTTTTACATTACCTACTTTTACAGTCTGCTTTTACATTACCTACTTTTACAGTCTGCTTTTATGTTTTATTATTTGTAATAAAAAAAATGATTCTACTGTAATTACTTTGCGTCATTAAGAAATGTATTTATATGAAAAAATTAAATGATTAGTATTATTTATGTATTGCGTCATTTATTCATTTAGACCAAATCTCTGTTCCATTAGTCACTATAGGAAACAGCTGATTCATATTTTATTTTATTAATTTCTCTGTGACATGGACATAAGTGTTACAGATACCCCCTGTTCATGAAAGAAATTCAAGGAATTTGCTTTCATGAACACCAAAAACACCACAGTCCATGTAACAGAGAAGAGAAATTTTCTTCCTTTTTTTTTTTTTTAAAATTTCAAAGAAATTTGGTCTTTACATTGTTCAAAAATTTCAAATTTACAAGTTATACTTAAATTTCAATCATTATTCTTATTCCAAAATACTTCACTTGTCAATGTTTACTTTCACTTAACTATTAGTTGCCACAAAAAATTTAAAAATTCAAAAACTCAAAAAATCAAAAATTCAAAAAAAATTAGAAACTCAAAAAATCCAAAAATTAAAAACTCAAAAATCATCTCAAAACAATCAAATATTAAAATCAGATATCACAATTTAAACAACATTAAAAATCAACTACACATAAAAATTAAGTTTCACAATCAAGTATTACAATTAACATTACTGAAAAAATCAAGTTTACATATCATTACTCATTATCAAGATTATCAATCAAATTATACATCATTGTAATCATTCAAGTATCAGAGCTCTCATTGTCCATTTCTCAACATATTATCAGGCTCAACATCTCCTGCAAATTAACATTATACATCAATTGTAGATCAAAATTCACTCATTAATCAATTTTACACATTATTAATTATCATGACAACAAATAAAATTCACTTACTTTCATCTTTAACCTGTGGCAACTCTACACTCAATCACTCTTAGTTATCACATTTTAATCAATCATTCACACTACAAATCAAATTCTTTACAATATTTAAAATTTACATTTACATTCATTCATACCAATTTAACACATCACCTACATATCAAATTGTGAACAAGACCTTTAAAAATGGCAATGACCCCCTCTCAGACAACGTACATGGATAATTCCATGAGAGTGCAACTACCTGACAAAAATTGAAAAGAAGAAAAGAAAATAAAATATTCAACGGCGTATGTATATGTACATAAAAACAAGTTTGTGATGGTGTGCGTCAGCAAACACCATCCTTATAACTATGGAGAAACATCAATATAAATATAAAATTGAAATTTGAAAAATATTTACCATTTGTTTCATTTCATTTCCCTCATACATATCTCCCATCATTCACTCCTTAATCAACCCCCATCAAACTCCCAAACATGTTGTTGAAGGTCACAGCATTGCTATACATTGTCTGTATCCAATGTATAACCCCCTACAACATTTTATTAAAATGAATTTACAATCAGTGAAAACAAATCTAAAATCTTTAGTTTGCCACTCCCCGTTAAACTTTCATACTCGCCTCATTCGCACTACAAGTTACTATACTACATTTCAATTTTATATTTTTCTATAAATTACTAAAAACAAATGAACAAAAAACAAAAAACTATATACAAGAGAGATCGAACACCAATCAGGTAAGAAACTTTTTTCTTTTTCTCGCAGGCCTCTTCAAAATAAGTAGGCCTAGCCTATGTCTTATTATCTTCACTATTTTTTCTTTCTTATTATTATTTAGCCTATAAATTTTGCTCCTATATTTCATTTTTTGTCTTTTGCTTCTCACCCTAGAAATTGTTTTTATATTTTGAAAATAGCTCAATACAGAATTATAACTTTGCTCAAAATTTACTTTTAAAAATCCACAACTCAGAGTATTGATAAGTCTATTTTTATTTACATTTATTTTTACTCTCAAATTCTCCTGCTTATCTTGCGACCAAAACCTATTAAGAAATGCAATTTTAAACTCTTCAAAATTCTTCCATTCCTTTTCATGAACATCAAACCAAATCGCAGCTTCTTCTCTAAAATATTTTCTCATCATGACAGATTTTAACTCCCACTTATCTTGTCTACATTTGTTAAACATTTCTAAAGCATTCAAAAATGTTTTTGGATGCGGTTCTCTTTTCTCATGGTAAAAATCTGGTATTATGGTTTCATTTTTTATATCCCCAATCATAACTACAGAATTATTATCTAGCCTACTTTCCATATCACTCTTAAATTCTTCTAAGTTATTATTCACACTCTTAAATTTAGAATTAATTTTGTCCGTAAAGTCGATTTCCAAATCTTTTGTTTTTTGTTTCACCTGTTCTACTTCTATATCCACCAATGTAAATTTATCATCCATTTTCCGTTCTATTTTAATTAAATTACTTTCAACTTTGCTTTCAATTTCAAAATATTTATTTTCTACTACCTCTACTTTATTAGTCACACTCTGGTTCACTTCTGTTAACTTATTTTCAAAAGATTTGGAAATGTCATTCACTCTACTATCTATTGACTCTATTTTTACATCTAGGCTTTTAGAAATTTCATTGAATCTTAAATCATTTTCTACTTTCAAGTCTTGCATCTCTATTTTGAGATTGTCTAATTTAGAGTTTAAATTGTCATTATTTGCTTTTATTTCTGTTCTTAAATTATCATTATTTGTTTTGATCTCTACACTTAAATTTTCAATCTTACTATTTAGATTTTCATTGTTTACTTTGATTTCTGTTTTAAAATTAGTTAAAAAGCTCATCATTTTTTCAAAATTATCCTCAGCAAAATTATCATTTAACCTAACCTCCTTCAAACTTTCACTAGGCTTATCTTTACTTGTCTCTTTCATTTCTGACTCCTCTACCTTACTTTGTACACTCTCATTTACGGACTGATCCAATTCTAAACCTGAATCATTCAGGCCCAACTCTTCTACCCTGTTTGCCATATTTTAGAATTTATTTCAACAATTTGAAATTGAGTTGTCTGCCACAACGCCTCAAAAATCTCCAAAATCGCCACGACATCCATTCCGCCTTCGTTTAATAGCCCCACGTTGGGCGCCATTATAAAAATATAAAATTTTTATAAATAAAAATAAAATCACCTGCTACTTCGGTTTGTGGAAGCCTTAATGCTTACTTATTTTTATTATTAAGAAAGATAATATATTATTTTATGTTTTGTATTATTTAACAACTGTAATAATGTTTATTTAGTTTTATTCTGTAATGGAAATAATTATTTAATTAATTAAAAGATATATTTTTAACTGAAAACATTTTGTTTTACTTTTCACATTTTTATAAGAGTTTCAGAAGAATGTATCTGCTATAAAGGATCGAGTAATAGAGTGCAAATTCCAAATAATTTTTTTGGAACGAAGTTCCTTAACACGGGTTGCGGTATGAGCTAACATATAGAAAATGTAATGTGTAACGAAAAAGGAGTTGGTTATGGTGTAAAAAAATTGTTTGTTATGGCAATGACAAAAATAAAATACAAGTAATGAAAAAGCGTTACCAAATTGGTTGCTATGGCGATGAATGTAAATACATTCAAGAAACATGTGTTTTGGTTCATCAATTTAAATTAAGAGACGATCGGTTCCGCCAGGCGTAGTTCAGATATTATCATCAAGCGCTGAAATACATTCAATAAACATAAAATGTTCGTTCATCAGTCTAGGCCTAACCTAAAATTATTGTATGTATATTTCATCTATTTTACCTGTCTTAACGGCAACATACATACAATAATTTTACGTTACGCCTAGAAAGTAATTTTAAGTCTAGGCCTAACCTAAAATGATTGTAAATATGTTGCCGTTAAGATAGGTAAAACAAATTAAACATGCACACAATAATTTTAGGTTAGGCCTAGACTGATGAACAAACATTTTATGTTTATTGAATGTATTTATAATGAATGAACATTTAACTGTATTTACCATCTTAGCTTTGATGTTATAATTAATTCTACACCTTTATTATAATAATACCTATAAAAACAAACCAGTATGTATACAAAAAACAATAGAACTGTATTTAATCTACTTGATATCCAGTAAATTAAATATATGTAGGCCTATTTTGTTTATAGTAAACAACTCCACAGCAACAAAAAGTAAGTTCAAACGTTATTTAGGTATTTTTGAAAATACAACTTAAAATAAATTAGTAATTTATAAATCTAAAATGACAACTTCTGTCAACAAATATCATAAAGTTAAACTAAAAGGATAAAGAGTGCAGCACGTGACAGAACTGGTCTGAAACATTTAATTTCTTTATTGAAATTTAATATTTGATTTAACAGCGCATTCTAGTTACAAATAAAATAATAGATGTTTGCTCTTTAGTGCATTTATTTATATAAGTCCCCAGATGGCAGCACTAATCAGACACTTTTAACTCCATTGAGTTTCAAAATTTGACTTACAGAATACAGGGCAATCTAGTAAAAAAATTATTTTGGAATAGTACGTATTTAGGTAGCAGCACATTACGAGACTGATGAGAAACTTTGGAGTATCAATGTCAACATGATTCCAACATTTGGCAGTAATATTGTAAAATAAATCTGCAAAAATAGTTACCGAGAATTCCTCAGTGAGGCGGCACACTTTTTTTTTATAAAACAATAAATTTGTCCTGCCTCACTGTTAAAAATCACTCCAAAATGAAATAGTAAATCTGCACTAAATTTACCAACAATGTAATCTTTGTAAACAAATCTTTCTATCCGTAAGGTGCTGCCACCTGGCACATTAAACTTCGAAACTATTTGTCGACATTGCTACCTACACTCAAATTAGTAACTGGTATTAAATAATCATATCTGTAAGGTGCTGCCACCTTGTATTTTAAAATTTGAAACTATTTATCGTTACTTTACAATACTGTATAGTCCGGAAGATGTTACCAAATTATTAACTGTTAATAATTTTTCCAGTACTGTATTTTAGAGTAAATCACTGCAGACAAAATTTTAATATTTATTGTCTCGTAATGTGCTGCCCCCTGTGATATGTATACGAAAAGCAAATAAATTTGTAATCAATTATTATTGATTTAGCAAAGCTATAAATTAAAAACATTTTGAACATTTATTAGAACTATAACAAAACTAGAGGACTTCGACCTCTGTTCGCTTCGCTCACCATACCCCCGCGACGACTCAAGACAAAGCGAATTGTTTAACTTAAAGTTCGCTTACCAACCCCTGTGGCGAAGCAAATGCAAACAGATTATTGTATACCATAATATTTTCACGGGAATGGCTATTGGGGCACAGAATTTTCATACAGAAGAATGGTAATTTTCAAGTTATAAAATATGTCCAAAATGTGATTTAGTAAAGCAGTATTTCAAACTGATCAGATAGACCTAAAGAATAACAAATTTTTAATAGCGAAAGGTGTTTGGATTATAATGCAATAAGCCTTTTTCGTTGATTGTGTTTGCTATTACTTAACCTAAAAAAACTTTTGGTTGTAAAACCTGAGTCTAAATTATTCGCCAAGTTGGTTGAAATGGTAATACATGTAAATGCTTTCAAGAAATGTGTGTTGGTTCAGTATAGAACTAAAATAATGCAAACTTAACTGTAAAAGTTTTGACTGAAACTAGATGTTTTATTTATAATTTGTAACAACAGCTGATGTTTGAATTACAGTATAATATGGTAGATTTTTCATTGTACTAACCAAACCTTTAAAAGTTGTTGGTTGTGAAAATAATTAACTGATTTTAAATTTGCTAAGATAATGAATATAAATCCATTCAACAAACAGGTGTTGGCCACACCTAGAATTAGCTAAGCTCTTGATTCAAATCTGCTTTTTTATCTGTTATAGGAGCGCGAACCCAAGAATTTTGACTATTTTCAACCATTAAAATCAATATTTAGCATAATCCTTTCTTAATGCATCTCTACATAAAGGTAGGTGGGTAGGAAACCTGAAAGTGTTTTGCTCTAGCTATCATAGTTTTGGCTGTTCCTTGATTATGCATCAGACAGGTCTTCTTTTATTTATGCAGATACTTTAAGCTATACAATTATTATTAGGCTACAGTATCCAAAATTGCATAACCTTTATCTCACAGAAAAAATTTATTTAATTTGTCTTGAGAAATTATTGTAGAATTTATAGTAATACAAATTTGTATTCAAAGGTTTATGTAAAAAAAAAAAACAATCTTGGTTGAAGTAAATCAGTTTTTTTCCTTACCTTTCAAGGGCGCCCATATATTTTCTAAGGGGATCCGGAGAAATTTTTGATCTCCCCAGAAAACTATTTGGCTGCTCAGGTGAAATATTAACCTACTCAGTATTGAGTCTGTATCTTTACACCGTCGATGAATACACAAAGCTACACTGCGTCTTGAGGCGCACCAAGTAAGTGACCCAGCAGCTTATGCTTGAACCCTTGTGAAAAATAAAATAAGTACAGTAAGACCTCTATAATCCGGCACGCTCTAGGATCCGGCGACGCCGGATTATTGAATATGCCAGATTATCGAGGTCTTCCTTTAGAATGGTTTAAGCAGGGAATAAACTATAAGTAAATGCACATGAACCATATATATTATTGGGTTGTTAAAGAGTAGTTACAACAATCATTACAATACATAAAATAAAAACTGCACATGGACTCGTAAATTACACGTTGAAACTACGTAAAAATGAGAGATTGCCGCTAACTGATGAGCCTCAGGTAAAGTGGCTCCATTCCCCTTTGCTGTTGGCTTCTGTTAGTCAGTACGTGGTGGGGGTTTGCTATTTTTACTCCAGTCTGTCACAAATTCTTCGAACCCCTTTCACTTCCAAACTGTGCAAAGCGGTTTTAAATCGAACAACTATTTACAAGAAAATCAATGTATTTTTTCCAAAGATTTCAATTTGTTCAAATAATCTTCATTAAGTGGAATACGTTCAACAAAATACTGTCAGCAACGAAAGTGTTAAATGGTCCCTTTAACCGGGAACGTTTTTAAAGGATGACGAGAGCACATTGTTTTGAATCGGTTCGATTTTTAGGAGAAATGTTTGTTTTGGACAAGTTTATAGAGCAGTAGATTTTTACACACCGTTTTTGACGTATGTGGAGCCAACAGACTGTGTGGACCGTGCCTAAATCACTCAATAATTACAAAAACTGCAATTTTTCAAGATGATGGATGCTGAACTATCAAGGTCTTACTGTAATATGTAAAATAAAACGGTATAAAACATATTCTAGTGCTAAACCACTTCTATGTAATATAATTTTAAATAATTCTCTTAAAAGAAAAATAACTGAAAATAATACAGTAGAACGTCGATAATTCGAGCCAATTGGGGCTGACCGTACCTCGAACTACAAAAAAACTCGGAATACGCAGGGAAATTGACAAAAATAAAGAATAATACATTTTTTAATGTTTTTATTAGAACATTTAATAATAGAAAATGTTTCGATTATATCTCTATTACGGCACCATTCCCCTACAGATACTTCACGGTCACTGTACTCAGCTGCAAGTTTTTTCAAGGTTTCACAATTGTCTAGTATTTTCAAAGCCTCTAATTTTTTTAATTGGCACAAACTTCCTTTTGGCTTTTCCGCTCATTGTTACACAATCAAAATTAAAACTTCAAAAACTTTTAACAGAAACAGTAAAGAATTCACTCACTAATCAAATGTACTAAACACCAATATGCTTCCATGGAAACTGACAGTTTACTATTTGAAATTGAACTATTTTTAGAATAACAAGAAGGGGAGACAGTCAAGTATGGGGTGTATGTCTGAACTGAAATGAGATATAAGGCGCGTCGGCGAGACAAAATGTTGACTCATTACCTGCCTGCGAGTGTTGGTGTGTCGCCAAGCGAACATATCGCTTGTCACTTTCAAAAGACAAGTTGACATTTTAAACGTACAATGGGGCAGCGATAACAAAGTAATTTTGAAGTTGTGTTGTAATCAATCTTTTAAAAGCTTTAAAATAGTCAAAAAAGCTGTTTTTAATTTTGCAAACACAGCTAGAAATACCCGGACTCTCGAACTACTGCGACTCGAATTATCGAGTTTCTACTGTGTACATATTTTTCTCTCACTGGGGGGCACGGCTCGCTCTGCCCATACTTCCAAGAATTTATGTATGGAAACGCATTTTCTAGTTTATGTACGTTTCTTAAATTATATGTTAGTACCAGGAGACCGAGCTAAAGCTCGATTATAAGCAGGGCTATGATTTCAATAACTATTATTGCAAATTTCCGTGAACATCGTTTAGGTTAGGCCTATAACATTAAACAACTAAATAAAGGGTATGTTTATTTAGCAGAAGTATTCGTTGCCATGGTAACTATAAATAGATACAACATTAGGCTTACCTCTAATAAAATACAGTTTAAAAGAAAACAGATGATTATTGTAATGGCATTGAAAACATTTGCATCAGCTATGCTTCGTTTAAAAGAAAACAGATGATTATTGTAATGACATTGAAAACATTTGCATCAGCTGTGCTTTGTATTGTTTAAAATGGACAAATTTCACTTTTTAATTTAATAAAAAGACGTAGAAAACGAATTTTCCCAGACTGGTGACCATTTCCAATCGATTTCTCGTGGCCAAAAGTCCCATATAAAATCAAAAATCCTTAGACGGAGATTCCAGATCCATTTAGCAGACAGACAATT
Source organism: Philaenus spumarius (assembly GCA_018207615.1). Lineage (NCBI taxonomy): Eukaryota > Metazoa > Arthropoda > Insecta > Hemiptera > Aphrophoridae > Philaenus > Philaenus spumarius. The sequence continues at coordinate 2,947 of JAGFPH010012455.1, read as the reverse complement.
ATCTCTCGCTTTAGAAGATAAGATAATAGTTCAAAAACAATAACAAATATTGTATATTGGTATTTATTTTAAAAGTAAAAATGAGTGTCTAACATGCTTATTCATTTGGCATATTATTATTCCAGTCAGTATCTCCTAAAATACCGTACGCTACTTCGTCCTACTGTACATACATAATACGGAATTTGTGCATTTTGCACTCATTTTTTGTTTGTTTATGGACTAATGTACAAACACACATAATACAGAACTGCAATAAACTACAATTTCATACAACTTATATCTGTATACCTTATACTCATTTCGGTATTTTGCATGAAAAATCTAACAGTCTTACTTGCAAAGACGGGATACTGGATTTACATTGAAAAGGTACATTTTGTAAATGTATAACACTTAGTACCATTAATTCCCTTACTTACATAATATACAAAGGGCGCTCTTAGAACATTGCAAAATCAAGAAAACTACTGAATATTATTTAGATGAAACTTTTTAAGGAACAAGTTGGCAATCTTAACAGCAAATAATCAATCATCTACTTGAACTAAATAAACACATTTTTTCTTTTTACTTTTCAAAATAGCATTTCCTCATGAAACGTGTATGCTTCTTGAGCAATGTTCAGTGGTAAGATATGAAACCAGCAAAAATTTACTTGAAAATACTGAAACAGTATGGTGAAAAGTTTTTTAAGCCCTACCCTCTGTTTGTAAATGGATTTGAACAGAACAAGTGTAACCCTGGACTACTGGTTGAAATCCTGACCAACTTACTAATCAAAATATGGCCTTATTGGCAATGAAGGGTGTAATATTTTTACAGTTGCTGATTTGTATAATTTTAGTGTTCGATCATTTAATGACCAGATGAATTATCACAAAATAAGTTATAGATGGGCCTCAGTTGACTCAACCATAAAGACAGATGTCGTTGTATTTGATCCGTTCTTAAGCAACAGTTTTTAATGACATTTATTGACTTTCTAGACTGTGTTGTAAACCTGCGATAAAACATGAATTCACCACTATGAGCCTGAATCCAAAAGGTCAAGTTTTGAATGGGAACATCTGGATTCGCCTAAACTTACCCTTTTGCCAGTGAAGTGACGCCACCTTCTGGGAATCTCGATTCCCAAATTTGGTGACTTTTTAGAAGATCAACAATTAAGTAGAAACTTCGAAAATCAACCATCGCACGCTTAGTGTGTGAATTTTTTTAGTAAATATTGAAAAGTACAAGGATTGGTAATTAACTTTGGAATTAAAACTAATTTAATATTGACTGTTTGATCCATGTATAATCTATTTAAGAGCGGCCATGTTTTTTTTTTGCTACTTTTTTATGCAAGTCCATGTCTTTATTTTTTAGAACATGAAAAATTATTTTAAATTATTGAACCCATTTTAATGATATGGACGATCATAAAAAATAAGAAAAGGACAGATATGTGACATTTTATTTTTATTTTAAAAAGGTCAATTATACATAATTTAAAAAATGTTGGTGATCTTCATCAGCAAGACCTTTAAAAGTTCCTGTAAAAGAAAAAAAGAAACAATTAGTAATTTAGTTTTTATCAGAAATTTTTTTAAATTGTTACCAAAACTAAATGAATGCAGTAGTACACATATTTTTTAGTTGAAAAATACATACTTGGATAATACGCCATCCTTTTGTGCCAACCGCCTAATGCAGTCATCAGATTCACCCTGTAAAACAAAGATAATTAAATTACAAGATGGTTAAAATTTTTCAAAACATCCTTCCGTCAGAATCTGTACGTATATTGTATGTATCGTATCAAACTAGTGACATGGCTTTAGTTAACTAGTAAAATTTTGATTTGTTTAATGATAAGTTTGTAACAAGTATATTTATTTAGTTGGAATTAATTTTTAAATCTATTATAAATATAGTTTTAAAATATTTTACAAAGCTGAAACAAAAAGATCAGAGTGGCCTGGTATCATTCCCAAGTACTGTAAGTGAAAGGTATAAATATAATTTCTATAAATAATAACCTATATTTATAAATAAAAATGTAAAATGTTTGTTTGTTCAAAATTTTAAATCTCCGAAAGTTTTTGACCAATTGCTTTGAAGTTTTGACACAACGTTGCATTGTATCTTTACATACTTTTTGAAAAACATTTGATGGACGTAAAAACAACTATACTAAATATTGTTTCATTATACTGCACCGAATACAGTTGTTTTTTTACCTGTTCATAGACAAGTGCCTATTTTCCGTGTACTACACAGACAATTTTCTGTGTACTAGGCCTACACCAAAAGTTTTCTGTGATCCAGCTGATTTTACAAATAAGAAAACGTATCAATTTTATGTAAACAGCTAATTTTAACAATAACACATTTATTTTATGATAACTGGATTTCAGTGATGAATATAATTAGCCTGCTCTACTCAGCTAAGGATTAAATATTCAAAATAACACAAATTGTACTATAAATATTAATTTCAAATAGTATGATAATTTATAATGATATCAAATCTCATGAATCACACAATGACCTATAACCGAAAGATTGCCAATTCACAAAAGCAAAAACAAACCTAGCCTACTTCAACCAAGCTCACAATAAATTATACCACACTTTTATATAGCACTTTTCCATTTATTAACACACTATAAAATAAACGGTACCAGGAACTGGCACATACTTTCTCACAAACATATTTAAATTACTAAACAGATTCACTGTGACTTGTAGGGTGGGGTAGGAGAGTTGTTTTTTTATTAAAGTTGGAGATTAACTAATAAATATTATTATTAATATCTAGAGAGAAAACCATTCGATCGATTTCGAACAAATTTGCACCAAACACGTCAATTAGGTCTTTATAAATGCACGTAAAAAGGATTTGAAAAATTTTGAAAAAAAACCTTCTTTATGCCCAAAAAACCCCCAAAAGTCTGTTATT
>JAGFPH010012454.1:13867-30166 GCA_018207615.1 Philaenus spumarius | reverse complement strand
GAGATATCCTGCTAGACATCTAACCAATCCTCACCATTTAAATATCTCAAATACGTATCTCTTGGTACCTCCGACAAATTAAAACAACGTATTCTTATTTCTCTCAAAATTGGACAACAATCCACAAAATGAAAAAACATCTTCAATCTCTTCTAGATTCCACAACGAGCAATTATAATTTAGTCTGAATTTATTATCCGTGGTTTATAATTTACATAAAGCAATTACCCTCGAAATTTAAAATCCATCTTATTACATTTATATTAATATTATCTGTAAAATTTATCAATGAAATTACCGTGTGCAATGGATCCAAGTAAACGTATTTCTTACAACTTGTAGGCTGTTTTATCTTAAACATCAGCCTTTGATTTAAATGTATTTCACTGTATCTCAGATAATCTGTCTCACTTTCTCATAATATAAGTGGATCACAACGAATACATTTGCATAGATTTACAAAAGTACATTGTTAAATTTAGCTTGTAAAAGGTTTGATTAAGCTGTACGAAATTCGATTTCTTTAACTTCCGTATACGTTGCATTGTTTATTAAAATAAAAAATAAAATAGTTATTGTTCAGAAAATAAAGACTCGAATGTTTGTGAAATTATTAAAACCACAGGGAGTCGCTAAAGTACCTGGTTTTCCTTTTAGTATTTACTATTTTAACGTCCTTGCCCTTTGACCATTTTATTTAAATACATTATAAATACGTCTTGTTTTTACTACATTCCATGTTAATGAAACGGTTCAGGGAGTCACGCAATATCCCTCCCTTTAGCGAGTAAAATCAGAGATTTTACAATGGAGGACAAATAAATGGTAAAATTCCAATGTCCTTAAAACAACTTTAGACAACTTTAGTCCCCAACAGTGGCAAGAAAGTTGCAAAAAGTAAACATTGTCATTTAATCCCTCGTATTAGTCGAAACTGAACTTCTGAACGGGCACTGAATTGGAATTTCGAAAATAAAAGCGCTGTGATTTTTATAATAAACAATATTTTAAAATGTTTTTAGTGAGTAGTAAATAAACTAATTCGATCATGCAGCTGAACTGCTGACGTGAGTTGAGCGAATTCTCAAAATTTAATGTATATGTTTTAGTGTGTAAACCAAATATTTGGAAAATTGGTCTAGAAAGAAGAATAGTTGCCTGCGTGTACGAAATAAATTAGTACAATTGGTTTGCAACCTCTACGCGGTTGCGGTTCAACCCAGGTAGACAACACAAAACGCGTCAAATAAATTAACAAAAAGAGGTTAAGTAAAGAAAAATATAGTGTACAGTACTAAATATGTTACAATGTAAATACTATGTTACAATTTAGAGAAATGGATGTTAGAAAAATGAATTTATTATTAAATTATCACGTTAGCAAATTTACGAGCGAAGCGAACTCGGAGTTTGGCTAGCGGAGTTTCCCCCTAGGGCATTGATGTAGATAAATTAGTTGTTTTCATTCATTCTGTATTAGTCTGAATGAATTATGCTTCATTTACCGATATCGTATAAACGTGTCTATTTTAAATGAAAGGAACCGAGTACGAAGTCTAATTATACAGGGATGGCTGACAAAATACAGTAATCTAATAACAAGCAACGAAAACTTGGTAAAATTTCCGTCAACTGTAACATGGACTTTGTATAATTTCAATTTAATGTAAAACTGTTCGCTCAGAGAGTTCGTTTACAGAATCAATTTTAACAAATTAAAATTCTACTGTATTACACTTAGAAGTGGGTCAAAGTAATCGTCACCGATATTTTGTATCTGTTACTGACTCTGGGCGAAGTCACGGATACTCAAATATGAAAGTATCGATTTTAGTATCAATATGTGTTTGCGAATCGGTCTGTCAAAAACAGTCTGTTGTACTAAATAAATATAGATAGACCTTTAGATTTAATTTAATTAAAAAAAAAACATTATTTTTAATTATTACTAAGTGCAGTTGCTTCAGTTTATTTCCAAACTAACCTTAAGTTGTACATGAATACTTTATTTATCACGTAACGTTTAAGGCTGGGATCCCTAAACTCAACACGGCGAAGTTGGCTGCCAATTTCAATGTTAAAATAATTCGACCACGCAGCTGGACCGCTGACGTGAGTTAAGCAAATTTCCAAAATTAAGGTCACGAAGGCGTCGTACAGCTGTCTGTGTGTATGCAATATATTAGTAGAATTTGTTTGCGCCTAGTGGCCTCGCGAGCTTGCACCACTTGGCTTCGAACCGGTACTTTTATGGTATTTTACGTTTTGGTCGATTTTGGGGGAACCAAGCGAGCCATAAGGTCGCGTAAAAAAACAAAACGTGCAGAATAACATCCTAAATTTTTATTTCTAGAAAAAAAACTCTAAAAAAAATTTAATTCTAGTAGTAAAAATCTCAAAAAAATAGTTACTTCCGGTCAAAAAAGTACTTCCGGTTGGTGGATTTTTTTGGCTAACGAACTCGTCTGAGCAACGTAGACAACCAACATGTGTACCAAATTTGAACTAAATCGGACTTAAAATGCGGCCGCTAGAGTGCGAACACATATATACATAATATATATTATATAATTTTTAATGACACCCCAAAACGTGTTCTGGGGACCATGATCGGTGCTCATTTGCTACTCCCGACCTTGGGTCTCACGATAAGGGCCACTGCAATAGCTCATTTTTCCTATGGAAATTCGCTAATAACCTAACCATACCTTCACTTTTAAGCATATTTTTGTGTTATTTTCGTCAATAAACGAAAGCTGTATTTTTTTCTTAAAGTAAAATAGATTGTGGGTGTTGATTGCTAAGGTTTTTTACAATATCTCTTTTTGCAACTGAGTAAAAAATTAATAAAGTTAACTATTTGTATCATACGTTTATGAAAACATGTTAGCCCCCGTGAAAAATCCCCGGCAGATTAATTAAGTACACATCAAAAATACACTATTAAAAAAAATTGTATTTAAAAACAACTGATGTTTTCTAGGCCTACCTAACTATGCTGACGGGTATTTTTTAACTCGGTAAATGTGTACAATTAAAAGGATTATAAAACTGTATTCCTATTTGTTAAAAATTTATATTTATAAACATTATTATATAGGGCCTATCTAAAGAAAGATACAAATAATACCTTTTAATGCTTTTCATTTCATATTGATAGATCAAATGATTTAGAAATTATTAATTAATATTATAGTGAATAGATTAATAATCGAATATGTTTATGTTATTCGAAGATGTACGAATATTACCGAAGTTAAACGATTAGGCATTTCTTCTTTGAATTTGTACAAACGAACATAACATATTGATCATAGAAAGTTGCATTTATATACAGTTTAAAACCTCAAAGCAAATCTTCACAAGAAATTATAATGATTGAAGTTGTAAACATAACCCCAAAATATAATCTGCGCTGGGTTTTGTTTAAAGTATTATAGATGATCGGTGAAATCAGCTGTTATATTATATGTTACACACGTACGTATGCACATATGTATGTATGTTATTAAGGACGTACACTGCTTTTGTAGGAGTTGATAAAACAGTTTTTTGAAAATGTATTCAGCAATCATTCACATATGACAGTACTTCAAAATGAAACAAAATTTTTAAATTTATTCTAACGGTCGAATTAACGGTCGAAAACGGCTTATTGCTTTTATGGCGCTCTGTAGAATCAGATTCAATATGGCGGACAGGGTATCTACCTCTTAACTGTCAAACTGAACGCAACAATACATATCATGAAGCATAGTAGGCCTATATACATACTTAAACCTATAAACAATAGTTCTGTACAATTATTAAGCATCGTCTTGTAAGGGCGGTAGAAAGTATCCATGTTAAAAAGTATTCGTCCTTAATCAGTATTTAAAAAGATATTTGTAACAGTTATTTGTGATTGACTTTCGTTGCAGTAATTTCACTGGAGTTCCAAACTCTGCTGTAGGAAATAGTAATAGGTTTGCAAGTAACGGGGTATTTGAAAGATCGTTATTTTTATACCGAATGCGTTTTAGTCAAAGTCACAAATAGATAACTAAATTTACCTTTTATCCGTAGTGTGGTTTCGTTCAAGGGCCTCCAAGAGGGTGGAGAAAATGCAGAGGGGCCCGGGTGGGTTCTAAAAAAATAAATGAAAAGAAAACAGTTAATTTTTCAAATATTCCTGGTTCAATAGCCCTAAGTAAATTAATGACCATCAAACCAGTATGATTAGATAATGTAAGTACAGAGTAATAGGTTTTAGGTATGTTAAACAATCACCACAAAACCAATATAGTAATTGTGATTCGTGAAAACGCATGTGGTAGGCGGACATGAGTTGGACCGAAAAAGTGGCTGGCCCACATACGCTCGGTTGAGAATGATACTGTTTTGAATTTCGCTGGATTTTTTACTTAGAAATGGGACTGTACAATAGGAAGATGAATTGTAGTAGCAATATTAACTGTAGCAACTTACTAAGTTGTATTTGTTTTTGTAGTATAGCTGTAACGGCTTGCCTCCTGTGCTTTGCTTGAAGTCTTGAAACTGCTGTCATGACTATCAACTGTAAGAACTATATCGTCGATTTAGTGTTACACAGGTCGTAGTCGTAAAATTGTTGAAATTTGATTATACTGAATGCACTGCGTCGCTCGTTGAGAAGTAGAATGTAGCATAAAATTGAAGCGTAGCATTAGATGTTAAAGAACGACGACTGGAGCATTGAATACCGCATAGTGTTGATCCGAGCATAGATCAATAGGTATCGATCGATTAATCGATGAGGCGACGCTATGCTACTAAACAAAAACCCACGATACGACGTTTTTAAACCCGGTTTTTGTTTGTTACTCTAACCTAATAAAAGCTGTTGTTTACGAAGAATAATAAACTTATTCTAAATTTTCCATCCAAGTTGGTTGCTATGGATATGAATGTAAACAAACATGTGTTTGTTAAGCTTTTGATCCTAACGGTTGTTTTATCAGAATTTTGACTATTTTTACTTTTTAAAATAAAATTTTTGCAAAATCCTTTCTTAGTGTGCGCCTATTACCCCTTAAGAATATACTCTTAAATTTTTGTGTTTGTATCTTGAGTAATTTTTGTCCACGTTGATCCTGTGTCGGCCAAGACAAAGCCTGTTGTAGGCTATATACAGATAATTGTTTATTTGTGAAAAACTTTTTGGTTTACATCAAATGTCCGAAATTTAATCACACAAAACGAGATTTCTTTGAACTGCGTAGTTAAATTAGAAAACAAAAGTAGTGAAATACGTCTTAGAAATTGTAACAATGTAAAAATGTTAAATCATTGCTTTTAAAATGATTTCCCGCGGGACCCTGTTCGTCGAGACGGGATGAAAGCCTCTTGTAGGAATAAATCTGTTCTTCTATTACTTGGAAGTCTTGTTCTGGGAAACTTTAAAAACAGTGCGCAACTATTGAAAACCATTTTGTTTTAATGCTAGTAATGCAGCCGACATTATTTTACAAATTTAATCAAAGTGTACTGATGATAGTTTAAAAATTTCTGAGTAACTTAAGCTTAAATTGTTTTTTTTCGGAAAATATATTAGATTTTATTGAAGGCGGAAAACCTTATCGATTAAAAATAGGAAAACACTTTATAAACAGTTCGTCCATGACTTTAATATTTATTATAGGCAAAATTTAAGCTTCTTTTTAGCGAAATTCCATAGGAAAATTGAGCTATTGCAGTGGCCCTTATGGTAAGACCCAAGGTCGGGAGTAGCAAATGAGCACCGATCATGGTCCCCAGAACACGTTTTGGGGTGTCATTAAAAATCATATATATATGTATACATATAAGTATATATGTGTTAGCCGCATTTTAAGTCCGATTTGGTTCAAATTTGGTTGGACATGTTGGTTGTCTACGTCGCTTGGACGAGTTCGTTAGCAAAAAAATCCAACAATCGGAAACACGTTTTTTGACCGGAAGTAACTATTTTTTAGATTTTTCCTACGAGATTGAATTTGTTTTGAGTTTTTTTTACAAATATATATGTACGATGTTATTCTGCACATTTTGTTTTTTACGTGACCTTATAGCTCGCTTGGTTCCCCCAAAATCGATCAAAACGTAAAATACCATAGAAGTACCCGGTTCAAAGCCATGTGGTGGATTTTACCGCGGGGTTGGCGTGCGAAGCACGCAATGCATTGTGTATTGAAGATACTCCCAATACGGGGGTTGGCGTGCGAAGCACGCAATGCTTTGTGTGTTGAAGATACTCCCAATATGCGGAATGGTGTGCGAACCATTTTGCAGCTGTTCAGCACCGTCGTGAATAGACCTAATTACCAAATTGTTGGTTTAAACCCTAAAACATAGGCCTATAAACTTATTTTTGGAAATTTGCTCAACTCACTTCAGCGGTTCAGCTGCGTGGTCGAATTGTTTATTATCAAGTTGAATCTGTCCATCTTGAAATAATATAAATCAGCTGTTCGCTAAATTACTGCTGTTTTGCTCAGATTGAATTAACCTTTCAGTGAACTATGACGTACGTCAATACCGTTTTAAATTAACAGTATATCGACGTATGCCGTTCTTCGATTGTTTTTTGTTGCATTGCTGTAAAATTCACTAAAACATCAAAACGAGAGTATTAGCTAATTACACATATATAGACTATTACTTGTAATAGATCTAGATTATAATAGGTCTTTATAATTGACTAAGAGCCATCCTCTCTTATCGCTTCGATCGACATTCCCCGCGACGACTAGCGGCGAAGCAAATGTTTACAGATTGCAGTATTGTATAGTATGATATTTTCACTAGAATGAAGGTTGATTAGGACAGAGGCACCTAGATCGGGGTATGGTGGGGGGGGGGGGTGCTAATCTTAGACCCTGACGCAAACGCAGTATGACCACAGAACACTAAATAAGAATAGCACGAGTTGACATCCCAATACGAATGGCATTGAGGCAGTTGAGGCTAGATCGTCCATCTTAGCTGGGGCAAGTTCTCCCGTCGCGTCGCCGCATTTTCATCCGTACTCGAGTTGGAGAAAGAAACTAAGATTTAAATTATTTGCGATCATTCAATCATCTTGAAACTTTGCAGGTTTATACTGCATCGATTCATGATACAGGATGTGAAATCAAAAATATTTATTTATTTTTATATTAGTGGTAAAACTATTTCAACATGATTTAACTAAGTAAATAATTAAAATGACGTGAAAAAGTTAGTAAGCGAAACCTTTTTTTATTTTTTGGTCAGAGAAATTTCGACTGCGTAAAAGTTGGAGGCAATGAGTTGAAATTTTACATTCTGTACATTTTTTTGGAAAGGACATATGTTTTTGTAGTTTCGACATTAAATGTAAACCATCTTTTACTTGGGAGCTGCGCAACTGCCAGTGTGGCTTGTGCGCTTGTCAGTCGGTGGTTGTTCATTAAGCACTTAATTTTAAACGCGTTAAATTGTTCATACAAAATGACTTAAGTATACAAGAACTATTCAGATTTAACTGTGCATATATTTGTACTATTGCGTCAGCGCAACAGCGTATGGAGAGCCGCCATCTTGGCTGTGGTGGTGGGTTTAGTGCTCTGTGAGTAGGACTAGGGTTTTTTTTGTGATTGACAGGATTTTTGTATATAATAAAAGAGCAATATATACCTAACCAAAAAATGCGATGGTTGTTAAAAACTAAACGATCCTTAATTTCCCAAGTAGGTTGCTATGAAAATAAATGTAAACGCCTTCAAGAAATGTGTTGGTTCAGTACAGGCCAAACCTAAAATTGTGTTACGCTTTTGAACCAAGTTGTAATTATAATATGTAAAAACATATGTTTGAATTATAATACAGCAAGCCTTTCACGTTGATTATTGTTTGTTTGCTTTTATTTTGTTAACCTAACCTAAACAAGACGGTGGTTCTGATTCTAAACTTGCTGACTTGGTGCCATGGTAATAAATGTAAATGCATTCAACAAACTGAACTAGCTAAGCTTTTGATTCGAATGAGTTGTTTGATCTGTTGTAGGGTTGAACCCTCGTTTCATTATTTTTACTCTTTAAAATCAAAATTTTGCGAAACCCTTTCTCAGTGTGGGTCCATGACCCCATAAGAATATACCTTTACCTGAAGTAGTGTTCGCTCTACCTTGATTCTATGTCAGTCAGTCAGGACAGACCCGCTTATAATATATTATAGATCAATTATATATCCAGTTAATTTGGACGAGAATCAACCATCGAGTGCTTTACTTCCGTCTTTTCAGTTTGTCTGTAATTCTGTTTAAGTTCGTCAGTCTTAAGGAATACAATTTAAAAAAAGTACATTTGTTTATTTGTTACCATCAACTCCTACAAAAGCGAATGTACGTCCGTAAGTAACATATAATATAACAGCTGATTTCACCCATAATCTGTTCTAAACCTAGCGTATTATACTTGAGGTTATTAATAAGTTATAAAGTACTTACTGTACACAGTCTGTGACTTCTATATTTTTCCTTATTACGCGTTTCGGGGCTTATGCCCCATCTTCAGATAATCCCTCTATTTGATGTCGTCAAACATTAAACACTAAAAACATCTACATTACTTGACACACACATTACACAACATTCAGCGGCCGCGCACCTCGACGTTTGAAGGAAGCTTTTTTAGTTAGGAACTTAATAACTTATTAATCATATCGTTGGCTTGGATACTTATTCTCGAAGATGAGTTAGATGTTATGTTTACAACTTCAATCTTTACAATTTCTTGTGAAGTTGATTTTTGTAAGTATGAGTTATAGATCTAATTATGCTATAATACGTTATAATATTTGCCTTGAGATTATAAACATTTGGGGTATTTTGATTCATCTAGGACAAATACAAGAGTATTTTTTTTAATTTGTAAATCACAAATTTGTTATATATATATTTTTTTGTTAGGTCATAACTACTAAACTTTTAGTGGTAAGAATATAACTATACCCAAAAAGTTAGTGCTTTTTATATACTTTAAAACATGATATCAAACGGCCAATTGGTTCAGTAGTAAAAAAGTTTTAAAATATTTAAAAAACACATTTTGTGCTTCAAAAAACAAAAAACTCAAAAAGGTATATACAAAATTTTGTTTTCCCAATTTCTAAAAGTGTAAACAATTTTTTAGGTTCTAATTAATATGGTTAATAAAAATGGTCCATTATTAAAAAAGGCCTATTATAGAAAAACCCTGTTTTCAGTAGGGAATCCCCTTAACTTGAGATACATTTGTAATCCTTACATAATAAAAGAAGAGGTCATGACTGACTGATTCATAACTTAATCAACGTGCAGCCAAATCTTAAGTAGCTAGAGACAAAATTTGCAGGATACCTTCAAACCCCTATGAAGATGTGCACTATGAAAGTATTTGGCTAAATATTGATTTCAAGGGTTGAAAATGGCCAAACTACTGGGGTTTATTCCCAGCCCTGTAACAGATAAAACAGCTTGGAACGCAATTCTGGGTGTGAATTTAACACACGTATGTGGAATGTATTTACTTTCATTACCATAGCAACCAACTTAGAAAATGTAGAATCAGTTTATTACTGTTCATAGCAAACAGTTTTTTTAGGTTAGGTTAACAAAATTAAAACAAACAAGCATAAAATATACGAAAAAACCTACTGAATTATGATTTAAACACATGTTGTTATATATTACACATAAAACATCCGATTTGAATCATAAGCTAAACACAATTTTAGGTTAGGCCTATTATTGAACCAACACTCGTTTCTTAAAAGCATTTATATTTATTACCATAGCAACCGAATTGGCAAATTTAGAATCAGCAAATTATTCTTCACAACCAATAGTTTTTTTAAGTAGGGTAGCAAACACAAACAATGAGAAAGGTTTATTCTATCATAGTTCAAACACATATCACTATTATAATTATGTCAAATTCATTCTTTACTAGGCTTATTTTAACAGGTTGCTGTACCGTATCTCATTTTGGTCATATTTTATAACTTGTAAATTGCCTGTCTTCTATATAAAAATAAAATCTATCATAATCATTCGTCATTCTCAGTGTACAGAAATCGGTTTGCATTTGCTTCGCCGCGTGGGTTGGTGAACTACACGAGTGGTACATAACAAAACTAAATTGATATGGCTACCAATCATGAAATTTAAGTGCCATTTTGGTTAGTGAGATTTAAAAAGTTTATATTACTTTAATTTAGGCTTATTGAAATTTAGGTACAACATGAAATTCAGATCAGACCATTTTATGGGCTGATCATCGAAAACATTCAAAAGTTTCAAACACTAGGTTTCTGGCACACTGACTTCCAAACACAAATATACAATACTTTAACATCTACGACTTTCTTTAAACGTTTAAAACAGTATCTACTTTACGCCTGAACAGTTAACACAAACGGACCGTACCGAACGAAAACCAATCACGTCCGCCTATTAGCCGAACGCCGTTACATACGAGTATAATTGGTTTCACGTTTTCGCTCGGAGATTTCTAATTCAGTTTCACATTGTGTTCACACGAAAAGCAAATATTATTCCTCATTTTGTTAAACGGAAACCATGGCCGGTAAATTGGTTTCGTATTACTGGAGTAATTAACATGGACCGTGTTCAAACATTTAAGTTGTTTGTCGGCAAACACGAGCGTCAGTTTTTAATAAAAATTGTGTAGTAAAACTTATCAGTATAATTGTTACAAAAGCACCGACAAGACAGAAATAAACTGAATACAATAAAACCATGAACTACAAAAACGCGATATTAAGTGAAGTCATTGAACACGAACCTTATGCACGTTTCGATGATAGGCTCCATCCTCACACAGTTGTTGCAATAATAATTTATTTCGTGTTTTTATTGTTTGTGAATGTGTTCGGTGTTTTATTCAGTGATTATTTGCTAAATATTTAGGTATGTTTTTAGTGGTAAAAATTTCGTGTGTTCATGTTTTGTAAATTTTTTCATACATATTTTATTAAGCGAAGTGTTAGATGATGTAAAAGTACAGGAATAGCGCAGTCCGGCAATCGTGTTTTATTTACTTTCGCCTGCGCAGTCCGATATCATTCATACGTCTAATATTTAACGTGTTTTGTAAAAACTATTAGAATTATTAATATCTGTAAATTAAACAACTTGTGAGTTGAGTTTGAGTTAAAGTGTTTTATGTTCTGTTTGTATTTATATAAGACGTTTAGAAATAGAACTAGGGGAGACCCCTGCTTGCTCCACACGCCAACCCCCAATGGAACCTTCTAAAAACAAATGTTATGTTTTATTTATAATAAAGTTGTACGATTAATAATAACCTCAAAACTAAGATGATAAATAATGATAAATGTTCAAATCAAATTATTTCTTATATTTGATAACAGCAGTTATAATAATGGTTAAAAGAACCAGCAAGGCTCAGGTCTACACTTTAAAACCCTAAACTAAAAGCTAGAAATACAAAAATAATTGCTTTAAATTTTGAAATCAGCTGTTAATGGAAATATTGGAGCAAACAAGCTATATTATCTGTTATTTTATTCAATTGGTTGCTATGGTAATAAATGTTTTAGTTTATCATTCTAGGCCTAACCTAAGATTTTTTCCGACTAAATTTACAAATATTGAAATAAAAAAAGGTTTTTATCGAAATGAATTATAGCCTATGTTACTCAGGGAAATTGCAGCTTTTTATTAGTAAAACTATTTTTTCAATCGGTTCAGTAGTGCCAGAGATTACCCCCTACATACAAACAAACAAACTTTACCTCTTTATAATATTAGTATAAATGTATGAAAAGTTAATAAAACAGCCATGTACAACCTTCTAAAAATCACACTTATAAGGTTTCTCTTTTATGTGTGTGTCAACGTGTATCTTTTATAGGTTAATAAGTAGCAGATTTTATTTAAAAATATAATTTACATTAACTGTCATTTTATTTTACGGAACAGCTGTTTTATGTTTTTAATTAATTTATTTAATACCAAATGTTTTTAATGTAAACAAAGCAAATGTTTTTAAATTCTCGTTTATTTTTTATGGGGATTTTTCGTTTTTCGGGGACCTTAAAAACCCCTGAGTTTTTGATTTTAGAAAAAACTTATATTTTTCCCTCGTTCCTTGAATCGATGCCTTTAATTTGATACCACTCCCATCATCCTCCGATTTACCAAATTCCCACAATTTTGAATCTAAAATTTCGCTTACAGAATTATATATAAGGATGTAACATTCCAATTACGTATTAGAGCATTTTCTTGCGTATACATTGGCGAAGCTGCCGCAATATGGCGAGGTGGCGTGTTGAAAACTGTAGACCTACAAAAATTTAACCGAAAGGGGTGGCGTTTCGATATTTCGACTAGTATAAAAGCGACTAGTATACGTCCGTACGTGAATAACATATAATGTAACAGCTGATTTCACCCGTCAT
Organism: Philaenus spumarius; assembly: GCA_018207615.1. Taxonomy (NCBI): domain Eukaryota; kingdom Metazoa; phylum Arthropoda; class Insecta; order Hemiptera; family Aphrophoridae; genus Philaenus; species Philaenus spumarius. The sequence continues at coordinate 17,722 of JAGFPH010012454.1, read as the reverse complement.
CTGTAATACTTAAACAAGCCCAGTGTAGATTATACTTTGGGGTTATGTTTACAACTTCAATCATTATAATTTATTATAGAACTAATGTTTACTGTAATACCGTACGTTATAATATTTACTTTGAGGTTGTAAATTGTATGTAAATACAACTTTTTATCATCAAAATATTCGTTTGTACAAATTTAAAGAAGCAATAAAAATTCGCTCAACTTCGGAAACATTCGTACATCTTCGTATAACATATATAAACATATTCGATTATTAATTTCTTCACTATAATATTAACAACTTCTAAATAATTTCCCCTATAATTATGAAATACAAAAGAATTAAAAGATAATATTTTTATCTTTCTTTAAATACGATATAATAACATACACAAATAATTTTTTTTAAACAAATAGGCCTACACAGTTTTATAGTTCTTATAATTGTATACATTTACCGAGATAAAAATTTCAGCCAGCACAATTATGTGGGCCTAGATAAAGTCTGTTGTTTTAAATAGTATTTTGTACTTCTAATGTGTATCTAATTAATCCGCCTGTGATTTTTCATGGGGTTTACTAGTATTTCCATAAAAACTAGTATACAATAGATCGTCTGTTTTAGAACTAAACACAATAATGGTAATGCTAATACGAATGAAAATAGTTTGTATTTGAAAAAATTGGATGTGGCCTAAACTATTTATCGAGAAAAAAAAACTTTGTGAAGTTAAGGGCGGTTTTACAAAAATAAATCCCGTAGGTATATGGTGGTTAAAATATTTTTGACCGAAATGCCCTTGGGATATTTTTGCACAATCTACAAAGAACGTTTTAATAAATGTATGAACCAAATCGTTCGCTGCATTTGACTGTATGCGTATAATTACCAACCCAAATTATTATGTTTATATATAGGGCGTTCCAAGCTTCAAGAGGTGACCATATAAAAACTAAGAAAAAAAGTGCCCAAAGTAATTCTATGCCCAGAAATAACTAGTTTTCCGGATATTTACCATTTTGTTGTTACGCAAAAAGTTTTTAGCGAATTGTCATAGGAAAGATGAGCTATTGCAGTGATCCTTTGGTCGGGAGTAGTAAATGAGCACCGTTCATTGTCCCCAGAAAACATTTTGAGGTTTCATTAAAATTTGTTATTAATATATGTATATAAGTGTTGGCACTCTAGCGGTCGCATTTTAAGTCCGATTTTGTTCAAATATGGTACGCACGTTGGTTGTCTTAGTCGCTTGGACGAGTTTGTTAGCCAAAAAAATCTAACAACCAGAAACACGTTTTTTGACCAGCAGTAACTCTGTTTTGAGATTTTTCGTACTAGATTGAAACTTTTTGAGGTTTCATATAAAAAAATAAAATGAAATGAGTTTCTCACAATGCTACGAGTGGAACGAAGTAGCTCATGAGCCGAAGCTGGAGACTTTTTTGGAAACAATTTCTACTAATATATTTCGTACACACAGACAGCTATTCAGCGTCTTCGTGAGTAGACCAATTTCCCAAATAGTTGATTGAAACACTAAAACGTATAAAAACTTAATTTCGGAAATTCGCTCAGCTGCGTGGTCGGTTATTTATGTCTATAACGGTTTGAAGATAGATTTGAAATTTGACATTGTACTATAAGGTAAAAATATTTTGAAAATAATAACCAAATAATTCATTAACCCGTTTCAAATTGACTACTGCTTGAATAAGTTTATCTAAATAATTAAACAAAATTAATTTTTATGTGATAGATATCAAGAGACGTTTTTGTAGCTTTTTTAATTTAATATCAATATTATGATTTCCATTCAATTGAACAAAGGGTAACCATGAAATAATACTGAGCTTAAATGCCCTTCAAAATAAATGCCCTTTATGTTATTTGTCCGAAGTTACAATAATCGATAGAAAATTTAAATAGTTGCAAAAATAACTTCTTTTGACATTTTAGATAAACATTTTAGAAAAAAAACTCAGCTGCTGCCGTCGTGAAACAGATCACTGGATTAAATCGATTGTTTTTGTTCGACAACATATAGATGAAAAATATCTTTTGAGAAATATAAAATGGAGATCTATTAATTTTTTGTTGTTGTACATAATAGAACTAAAGTTTGGTAACACAATTTTGTAACACTCTGTATATGTAAAACTTACGAGCGGAGCAAGCATGTGGTTGGCAAGCGTATCGCGCGGGGTTTCGATAGTTTGCTAATTTAAAAATGAAATTTCACAACGTTATATTTTCGCTTTGTTTGCCAAGATATTCATACGTCTTATCGATTTCCAAATACAAAATCATTCTACTACAAGGTAAACCGGAAACGACATCCGAATCCTAATCGTGATCCCGTTCCAACGGTACGTGACTATTTGAAGAGTTTTCCAGGCTGACAAACACGACGTTATTAAAAGTGAAGCGATATTGCATTAGTTTTCTGGCGGATATTGGTTCTTTCCCGTTCCTGATGTATACTGACAGTGTGTCCAAGATTATATTTTGAATTTATTTGTACAAATATGTTTGGTTTGTTTACGTTGTTGGTTTGGAGGTCATCTCATAAACGACTCAACCGACTCATTGCCTGTTGAAAAAACACGACAGTTGCGTACATGGGCGTGATATTTTTTAGGGGGAGCTAACCTGGGGTGTGGAGATTAATGAATGAATACCCTCCCCTGCGCTTCTTCGGCAAAAGGGGTTCAGGGAAATATTTGACCTCCCCCAGAAAACTTAAAATTTGGGAAGCCAATTTGTATGTTCAGGTGAAATATTAACCAACACAGCATTGATAATACAACACAAAGCTATAATACGCCTACAGTAAAGACCACGAAAGAATACCGTTGAGGGACGGGCTTGTGTACACCGAGACCTTGAACGCTCCAATTGCCTTAATGCGACGTTGTCACGTTCTTACCACGTTTCTAACTGAACGCGGCTGACTCAACGCATTTATAATTCTGTAAACTGTGCGCTCAAGCCTCGAGCGGTAAGTAATATGAGTGTTCGAGACTAGTAGATGTTGCAACGCTATACGCGCCCGTCCTATTGGCCGCCACGCAACGGTATTCTTTAGTGGTCTTTAATATAGAGGCCTAACCAAGTAGTTACCCAGCAGTTCATGCTTGAATTTTTGTAAAAAATAAAATAGGTTTGTGTAAAATCAAACGGCACATAACATTTAAAACATATTTTAGTGCTAATCTCTTAAAATAAAAATACCTGACTATAATTAATAATATACATATTTTTCTTTCCCTGGGAGCTAGGGAGGGGCCGCGGCCCTCCTCTGCCCGTAGGTATGGGCGCCCATGGTTGTGTTTAATGTAAAATCTAATCTATCATTAGTTATACACTGACTAGCTTCGTAAAGTTTGAAGATGGTGTCACAGTTTACGAAACCCACCTAAATCTAACAATCATTTTTGAAATAAATATCAATAATTTTTGATTAGTTATATACTGTTAGATAAAGATTATGTAGCCTATACACTAGAAAGATCAAGTGCAGATCAATTTGATACACATAAGGTAATGTGTTATAGAACTAATGTAGGCTGTATTACTTGTTTTTGAGGTTAGAAGTCGTAAAATATTTATAATTGTTTAACAAATTTGTATTTAATTTGTTCTTCAGAAGAAACTACTTAGGCCTACAAACCACAAACTATATCTAACTGGGTAAATACCGTTAGGTCTTTTCAACATGGTAAATGTACAGAGCCTACAATTCAACACTTTACTCAAAGACCTGAAATAAGTTTTGGAAAACAAAAAAAAACGTACATTTTAATTCTATGCCTAATATTACATTAACGATATTAAGCCCAAATATTTTAAATACAGTCATTTAGGGAA
>JAGFPH010012453.1:14948-27817 GCA_018207615.1 Philaenus spumarius | reverse complement strand
AACACATTGGCATATACTAGAGCTTAATATCATTTCTTATTTTGTTTATTTTATGCTTTCGCATTAACTTTTGTACGTGAATGTTAAAAAATTCTTTGCCTTGGTCGGTTTGGAAATGTTTCATTTTATGATTTTCAAATATCGGTTCAAGTGCAGCAGCTACTTCCAAACCGGTTTTCGATTTCAAGGGTACAGCAAAAGCAAGCTTGGAAAGGCAATTTATCATGGTCATTATATACTTGTAACCTCGGTTTACTTTGGCATATGGCAACATGTCTACCAGGTCTGCTTGGAAAAGGTCATCTAGTCCTTTTAATGTAACGCGTCGTGTTTTGAAATTCCTCCGAACCGGTTTGTGGAGCTCGGCCGCTGTAGCTCGTCTAACGTCCATTGTTTGAATGAGCGTTTCAAGTTGCGTGACCAAAAATATACAACATTCAAATGTAACTTCTGAGTTGGGATAAATAGAAATAAGCCATAAGATTATTTAACGTATCGTGCTAACTTGTAACCATAGGGAAGGGTATCATAATCACCATCCCTCTTTCTTTTAGCACCCGTAATTCTAAATATTTTGTTTTCTCTAATGGTAGTGACTTCGTGATCTTTTGTTCGTCTAATATGCATGTTACTAACAGTTTTAGGATCGCATTCTCCGTGAATCATTTGTTTTAAACTTTCGAAATTAATTGACTCAGCTGTACGAAGATTTAAAGTCAATCCTTTTACCTTACATACGGTTACAGTCTCATTAGTTTTTGCTGCCGACACTTTGTATCCATAAGTCTTTGGACCGCCAGAAACGAATTCTGTTATGAATGAACCGTTTCCGTAGTCTTTTAATTCATCTGTCATTTGTCCTAGGTAGTCCCCTGTCTGTACCTTATGTTGACCGTCCTTGTGTGTGTATATAACACTATCAGTGTCATAATACAGTATTTGAGTTCCCAGGTCGTCTAAGTGTTCGTACAATTTAAGCCTGGCCTGTGCCGTTGTAAATGCTGCAATCACGACATTAACGGTGGGGAGAACATCGCAGACATCTTCGACGTACTGCCAATTTACAGTCACCACATTAATGTTAATTTCTTGTATAGTATTCACATCTACAGAGGGACTTACAAGCATTTTAAATAAATTAGTCGGTTGTCTAACTATCGATGTTTTTGTTTGGTTCTCCCTCTGACCAAACTTTCCCCAAAACGAATTTAACATAAGTTTAGCAAGAGACCTAAGTCCTTCGTTCTTTCTAATGTTTACCGAGTCTAGTCTAATGCCCTCGTTTGTAAAATAATCTTCGACATACTTTACCCTATCGTTTTCGGTTTCGCACCACCCTGGGTACCCTGTCGCCTCCTGCTTAATTTTTAAAAATTTGTTTATATAGTCTGTAAACAATCCGTTACCTTTTTCAAAAGTAGCTACTTCGTACTGCCATAGCTCAAACATTTCAATTAAAATATAGTCTTTTTCTAAAGCTTTTCTAATTTCATCCATTGTCCAAGTCCCTATTAAAGCTCGTTCATCTGTATTATGATTACATTCATCGGAATTTAATGTCTCACCACACTTACGACATAAAACAAACATTAGTTCATTGTTCATTTTAGCCGGAAGCACAGGGTGATATAGATTTCGAGGAGGTAATATTTTACATTTTAAGAGACCATCGACAGTCATACCTACTTTCCTACATTCATTGTCCCCGATATGTATTTTTGGGTGACCTATCGGGTATTTACCGTACTTGCAAACCCATGGATAGAGTGAACAAACGTCCACGTAATGGATGGTTTCACCCTCCTTACATTTAGAGTACGATTTCGTATTACCCGTTCGACCACCGAAAAATGCATCGCGAGGGTTAAGAGGTACAGTGTACGTCATAGGGTGGGAATCGAGATAATCTATTTCATTGTTTCTGTGTTTAAGTTTTCTAAAGTCGCATTCCCACATTTCTACGATTTCATGTTGAGCGAGTTTAGCCATTTTGGCTCTTGTTCTAGCTAGTCGTGCATTGTGTGTGTCGGACGGATCGTCTTGTAGAGGTTCATCGCGACCATTCGGGAAACATTTAGGACAGCCGTGAAAGTAACATCCTTGAAATTCGTAGATACGTTTACCGTCAAAGCCATCGACTAGCATTCCATCAATTTTGACTTCCCTACCTCGGCCGGAGTGCTCTATTCGGACCCCTCTTTGGTCTTCTTCCCAGATCAACCATTGCAAAGCCGATAATGATTGAGTGTCGACCAAACGGTATCCCTTTTTAGGAACTATCCCAATTGTATCTGGTTTTAAAAAGTTACGCCTAAATGCCAAGTTGCATGCGCTAGCAATAGTTACGGCTTCTAAAAATGGATCCACATTACACTCTTGTAAAAACGAGGCTCTAAATTTAATACAAGCTTGCGCTAGAATATCTACATCAGACAGACAATATTCAAATATTTCCTTTTGAAAATCGAATACGTATTCTATTCGCAGTTGTTCATCGTGCCATTTAATAAATTCTTTATTGTTTTGGTCAAACATAGAGTCAGGGCAGTAAAAATCTTTTGCTGGGATAGGACCTACATAATTTTGGTTATCTAATGTGTTAAACAGATGTGGAAAGTAACCCTTCTTTTTCTCCGGAGGTAAATCAAAAGCTTTAGGAAGTTTAGACAGTGCCATTGGCATGTAATTTAGGGAGTCGATAAATTTAACATTATCTACTTCCATCAGAGTGAGTTTGGTACCTTGGGTAATTAAGTCGGGGGTAAATTGCGTTTGTTCAAGGACGTATTTTAATATAAACTGAAAATCGAAACCCTTCCCATTATGTGCTATGACACATACTTTTTTGAACGTTTTTCGCAATTCCATGACGTATGTCATGAACCCGTTGACAGGGTCATCTCGGAAGACATGAGTACGATCGAAACATGTTTGACACGTTTCCCCGTTTATACATTTCCAGCAGTACTGTTGAGACACACACAAATTTACCCTGTGTACGTGAACATCGTCAACCATTTCGTCTTGACGTGTTTCTAGATCGAAAAAAATGAATAAAAAGTCTTTTAAGTTTGGTTGTCGTGTATCGACCTTCATAAAGCACTGGTGATTGGCTGGTGTGTACTTAATACATACTTTACAGTATGTCTCCCCACATACGTGAACGGTTTTACGTTTTTTGGGCAAAATATGTTTTTCACAGTTTGGACATTTCTTTATGGATTCACAAATATTACCCAAATGAGCTATAAAACAATCTCGACTCATAAATCGTCTATTGCAATCCCCACAGTAAATGTTTTCGTTTTCCAAATCGCAAGGTGGAGAACGTTTGCACGAGTAACAAATGGTAGAACACCTGTGCTCTCCAGTGTTATTAAACGGTGTGTGGCATGATTGACAAAAATAACCACAGGCAAAAGCAGATGTTAAACTTGTTATAACGTTAAAGTGCCCCTTGTCATATAATAAATTGATTCTATGACGCGGATTTTGTACTTCGCCTTCGAAATATATATCACGACCTCTATTCCCATAACTATACACAGTGATTTTATAAAGGGATAAATGGTTTTGAAATTGTTGCAATTCTCGAACGCCCGCACCCTTGTCTGTGATTTGCACTCCCGCATCTATCATTAGTTGACGTGCTCTAATTGTTTGTCTCTGGCGTCTATCCATTCGTATAAGTTTATACTCCTTGTCTTTTTCAGCGTGAGCTATAGCTACTACTAGTGAACATGGTAAACAAAGAGAGTTTTTATTTTTAATAACGATTATTCCTCCTCTCTTTTTACATTCTTACGTGAAATTATTATACAGTCCAGGTCTAACCCTTCCGCGACCCACTGGAACCCTGACCTTTGTACACGTTACTTTAAACGTATCGCTTGAAGTGAAACTCTTAGCGTTACTCTGTACAATTCGCCCGAAAATGTCCCACAAAATATCGGGGGCAATATCCGTAGCTGGTCGAAATGCTACAAACCCCTGTTTTGTAAAATTTAAACCGTCCAATGTAAACCCAATTTGATCTTCTTCTGTCGTATGTTCTTTCATAGTTTCAACTATTTCGTTTAACCACAGAGAAGGAATATACAGAGGAAACATTTAAACGGCTTGATAGTACGCTCTAGTTGTAGTTCCGATCTAGTCCGGTGGCCGCGCTAGGATGTCCTAATGCACGTTACAAGAGAGAGAGGGACGAGCGGGGAAGGATGTGATGGTAGCGGGGGAAATGTCCCACTTCCCCGCCTCGTTTAGACTACAAGTTGGGAATTCAACTTTTACTCTTCTGTTATAAGTGTAAATGTAACAAAAAAGCCTATTTTCATTACGGGAAATAATTTCCGTAGAAATTAAGTACAGAATAGTCTATTTACTAAGATAAATTGTTTTATTTGTATTATAATTTAATTCAAACTTATGTTTTTAAATGAGACATACTTTTTGAATAAGTTATAAGCTAATAAAAGATTCTTGAACCAACTTTAACTGAACCGATACAAGTTTTAAACATTTTAAACTTATTAGAGTATGTTTTGTACAAATGTTTATCGAATAATTTAATTCCTGATTTTTATTCACTGACTTACTGAACTAAATACTTGACAGTTTTTTTATTACAAACATTTTGTGTTCTAAGGTAGCTTAGAAATTTTTGAATATTATTAAAATCTTATGAAATGGGTTATACAAATGGGTTAGATATTAATATAAACTAGGGGCTCTGCCCCTGGACGCTCCGCGTCCCAACCCCGGCTCGGCCTTCGGCCTCAGATGGCTGCTTCGCTTCGCTCGCAGGTGGAAAATTCGATAAAGAATCTCGTTAATCTTTTGCTCGTTTGTACATAGGTGACCGAGCATAAATTAGCTGTTTTATTTGGCAGCTGACTCAAACTCATTAAACATTATCTCCATAAGATTAACATGGGAAATTTGAAGGATTGTATACCGGAGCTCCTTCTCGGGTGAATAGCGGCTGAACGGATGATAATATATAAGACTTGACATATCTGTGAATGATTATGTTCAGTTTTTGATCCAAATTAGCTGTTTTATATATAATAGGTTTGTAACAACCAATGTTTGAATTGAATTAAAATATAGTTAGCATTTTTCGTTCATTTTTGTTTGTGTTTGTTTTTAGTTTGTCAATGTAACCTCAAAAAGGTAATACTACATTTGATACTGATTTGATCCAAATCAGTTGTTGATCAAAATCAGCTGTTTTAAGCTTTTCATACGAACAGCTGTTTTTGTGTCCCTGATAAAATCAATAGAAATCTTTCTTCCATAAGATTAACATTGAAACTTTGAGGGCCACTGGGGCGTAGCCCTAATGTCCTAGGACTTTGGTAAATGGCCTAAAACCTTCCCAGGGTTAACCTGTGTTACTATGCAAAATTTCAAATCAATCGGATGGACGGTATACGAACGCAAAGTGGACAAAGACCAAAAAAAAAGCCCCATAAGGAATACATAGCAGAAATTTGCATTTGATTATAACGTTTGTAAGGCGAAAGATACATGATTTGTAATGCTTGATGGCAAATCTGGGCGTGCATACCTTTAATTTAAGACCTCAATTATCAAAATCGGTCGGGTAGAAGAGCCGAACGGACTCGGAAAAGAAAAACAGAATTTTTTTAATATATAAGATTATTGAACTGCTGATTAAAATGTCATGTATAACCCTAGGTTTAGGCAATATAAACAAAATCTAGTTTGTAAAAAAATGTCTAATAACAATTAAGTAGGTAAATAATGTTATGTTGTAATTCTGAAAAACCCTTTAACCAACATGGTTAGATAACCCATTAATAAAGATTATGTATAAAATAAAACTTTAACAATTGAAAGTGAAGAAATGTTTAAATGATAATACAAAAGAAGAAACATAATAATATTGCCAAAGCACAGAGATTAATGGTAAATGGATCCATTATTCTCTGTGCTTAAAAAAAAGTAGGCCTTCATATTATATGACACTCCATCACAAAATAATCACGATTATAAAGTCAGTAACCTATAGTTACATATATTTAAAAAAAGTTCATATTATAGGACACTCCATGATAAAATAATCTCAAAGTAAAGTGTCAATAACAAAGTAATAAAAGTATAGTCTATATTAAACGCAGTACTGTAATTACATATCAAATTTAACCTAGTTGACAATTTATATGGAAGACAACTACAAAATAAATATATAACTTACAAACTGTAGACAAAGTCAGTAAATACATATCATGTTCAAATTTAATCTTCACTTCATATAAATCGCAAAGTAAAATATCAATAAAATTGTAGTTTAAAGTTGTTTTGTTTATCAAAAGTAATTCAAATAAATCTCAAATTTACTAATTTACTATTTATATTTAAGACGGCTTAAAAATAAAATGTAGCCTACATAGCCCAGTCGGTGTAGGTCACAACTACCAGTAATTTGCAATACGGCAGATTTTTTTTATAAGTACCTTAAAGTATGTAGATTAATATAAAAAAAAGTTTACCAGTCTTTCGATTTCCCAAAGTCAAAAATAAAAATCGAAAAACATTTTTTTCTCGAAATTCCTTAATAATTCGAGCTAGGATGAAAATAAATAAAAATAAAAATACCACCGTGTAGCGGAAGTATTTTTTTAATAAAAAAGATCTTTTGTATTTTTTCGTCCGAGAAATGGTTTGTCTGGAAAAAAATCGATTAAGCAAGTATTATTTCGCAGCAGCACTACTCGGCCGCACGGCTGAAGACCTATTTCTTTAAGCGCGGCCCAGTACATTATAAACTATTGCACAGTTATAATGTATTAAATAAATAGTTGTAATAGGGCGTTTTCAAGAGGAAAGTGTCAGCTTTACGATGTCATGTTTTTTTTTATAACACATAATAATCATCTAACAAATTGCCCAAATATATATATTCCAATAAAAAAAATGCGTCTCAAAGAAATAGAAAACTGGTTATTTGGGGGTTTTTAGGAGGAACTGATTCATATAAAATATGAAAATTCAACATGGCGGATTCAAAATGGCTGCCATTTTCTCTAAGAATTCAACTTTTTTATATTCAAAATAATACAATTTCGAAGACCAGCGTATTAGCATATAATCAGTCTCGATTAAATTGTCTTAAAAATCAATTTTCTCTAAAGATAATCATCCACTTTGTATGAAATTTAAAATATACATAAACAATATATGTATAAATATAATATACAAAAATTATACATCTACGATAATTTTAAACTAAATAGGCCATCAAATTTATGAACGCATAATTATTAATGAATGTGTCTTTATACGATCATTTCCGTCCATACGTATAGCAAATCTAAGTTGGCCATTTTGTAATATATCGAATTAGCAAGTGAAAAGCTTATTTTTAACTTATATACCAAGACTCAAGTTGGTATCTTAAAAATTTGATGAGCTAGAGCCATCAGATTTATCAACGAACCTCACGATTTTTTGCTTACCGAACGCTGTAGCCCTTTCGCTATTCCAGTTTCGTCATTTTTTAGAATATCAACATCAAATTTGTTTTTCAAGTTGAATACACTACGGTAGTATTATTCTCAGTAAGTATGAACTATTTTTTCAGTTCTTTTTGAAAACAAGGCTCTTGAATATAGTCTACTGTTTTACCTATCTCGTTTTAACTACAACACCTTTGGATTCGTTGGAATCCATTTTCGACATTTTTAAACATATCGATTTAAAAATTGGTACATAATTTACAAACACAATTAGTTTTTGCTATACCTATTTTAAAAACTATATTTAAAAGATTGACTAATCTGCAGCCGATCAACTCAAGCGTGTTGATGCAAAATTTAAAAAGGTCCAAAATTGTACTTTTTTAAGTTACTTGTGCTCTTGAAAGTAAATAATAAAAAAAAATTATACTCATTTATCTTGTTTGAATTTAAATTTTTAACTTGTAAAAAACTTTTAGGTTTATATTTTGAAAATTTTCTAAACTGGAGGTGTTTAAAATGAGTTGGTGGGTCTGGTACTCCTAAAATCGAGAAACCCATTGATAAGTCAAATGGCTCTAGATCAGGTCATTTTCAAGATAACAAGCTCAGACTCAGCATAAATTTTTAAAATATATATTTTAACTTCTATGTCAAGTTTGAATTCGATATATTAAAATTCAGCCAATTTAGAATGAGCCAACTCTACATATATGAATGAGATTTCCCTTTTCTGTGATTTCTGCCGTAGGGCCAATTATTTGTTTTTAGCTGTATTTCTAATTTTAGTGAGTAGGCACTTAAAAAAGAACTGTTTTATTGAATACAAAATTAAGGGGGGGGGGGGGGGTAGAACACAAACACATTTTTTAAACTTTTTTCTTCTCATCGAGACGAACAAATTTTAAAAAATCCGTCAAAATTGGTTAACCTGCACCGAGTTCCCACACAAATGTCTACTTGTACTATTATTAAATTTTGATAATTTTAATAATATTTCAATAATGGTAGTTCATACAATTTTCACAAATTGTATTCGAGCATCGATTTTTCGCGGACATACGCTGTTCTATATTAAATTGCGTTTTAATGCTGACGTTTTTAAAAAAATAGCGTTAATAATATTCGGTCGTCGTATTCTTTTGGGGACATTTTGTCACTATATTTTAAATGATATTTCGACAATGGTAGTTCATACAATTTTCATAAATTGTATTCGGGCATTGATTTTTCGCGGACATACGCTGTTGTATATTAAATTGCGTTTTAATGCTGGCGTTTTATAAAATTAGCGCTAATAATATTCGGACGTCGTATTCTTTTGCGGATATTTTATCATTGTATTTTAAATAATATTTCAACAATAGTAGTTCATACAATTTTCACAAATTGTATTCGGGCATCAATTTTTCGCGGACATACGCTGTTGTCATATACTAAATGGCTTTATTTTTATCCAATTATAAAAATAATCGTATGCAGCCTAGATATTTTTGGCTTACACAAATAGTGTTTAGCAAACAAATTTTATATTTTTACTAAATATGTGTTAAGGTTGGTGAATTACTCTTTATTTGCGTTAATTTATTATATTTGATGCTTTTATTTAGATTTTTACAAAGGCTTAGTAATTTAGTAAAATATTTTATTACAAGTTGTGTTTTGAGAGAGATCAAACACGTTCAACTGCATCATATTTTCTTTTATAATCCTGTGTACTAAAATTAATATCATTTCCTGCAACTATTATAAGGATTTAAGAGTTTTAATTAAAGTATAATTAAAACATTTATTGATTTACTTTGATAATCCATTTAACTTATTTTGTACTATTGTTCAAGTGTTTTACATTTATTGCTACATGACAATCAAATACAGAACATGTTTGTGACAAGTTTCCTTTACAATTACTTATTGTAGCAGCGAGGACAGCCAGGGAGTCGGGCGCAAGGTTGTTAGAGTACATTAACAACCTTGAGTCAGGCGAGTGTCGCGCGGTGCTGGAGGGGACGAGGGGCTAGCAGCAGGAGGCGAGGGGGGGTAGGGGAGGGGCCAGCGACGATGCTGCCCTCTCATGGCGACTCTGGGAACTACTAATGTAGATACCAGTGTCGAGTGCTAGACACCCAATTCGCGCACGCTTAGATGTTTCCTCTGTATTTTTCTTCTCTGTGGTTTAACCCTCTTTTAACCCAATCGATTTCTGTCACTCCTATTGGAGGTGCATTAAATTTGAAAATTACTGTGGAACCGTACATACGAAACTTTTTAACGTACGATTCCTTACGATATATACGATAAAGAGCCATTACACCTAGTATATTATTTAGGACTATAGTACAAGCTAATTATTATTCTACAATGGTATAATTAATTTTCGTTCACACACACACACACATACTGATACTAATGAGTTGAATAGTATATAAAGAAGTATACTCACAGCGTTCTTCGTGTAGAATAGACTCGACAAACCGTGTGTGTGGACTTATATAAACTTCGGACCCATATTATTTTGGTGGAGGGAATTGGATATTGATTGGTTGATGAAAGTTGTCGGCAACTGTGGTCGCTCTGGTGGGATGTGCAACCAACGGTTTTGATTGGTCGGAACCAGTTTGTGCTTTGGCATAGTTCTTGATGGAAGGGACGAGATTGGTGTGGGATATGGAGAGTGATTGTGTATATATTTGCGTGTTGGTTCTGTTTATTCATCAGTCTCTCACTGTGTCTTCCATTGCAGTAAGTATGACATCATCATCATCATCGTCTCTTGTGAGCCGATTTAATACTATTACTCCCAATAAGGCGATCTCATTATCGACTCTTGTAATTGGGGAGGAATACCCCTTGCATAACGCAAGGTTTATAACGACTCGGTATGGGAGAAGTCTTATGTTTGATATTGTAGTAGATGGGGAAGTAAAACAATCGTTTCTCCCAAAACGATATGCCGATGCATTTACTGAGAGGGATGTACTGGAATTGTCAAAGATGAAGATCGTAGTGACGGGGCTTGTCGGTACTACGGTTAGTCTGGAACTAAAGCACTAAAGTGTATTGCGGGGGACGGCAATTTTTTGGTATGGTCGTCACTGGGGTTGAGCGATGGTTGGAGCTCTCCCTACGGGGTAATTATATATATATATATATGTTTATACATAATTACCTCAACTCTTTAGTTTTGTTTTTTAAAGTGTACAATACGTTTTATTTAAAATATTTAGGTACAATGTGCGAATTATTTAGGTCGAATCCTAAAACATTGTTTGACCTAAGTGCTATAGTTGTGTGTGGTCAAACTCTAACTTTGGACAATACAAATAAACTTGAATTACCTCTTTCTGTTAAACAAATATTAAAAAAAAAACTTTGTGTGGTACCTGAGAAAGGTAAAGTGTGAAACCGAACATTTTGACTATTTGGATATAGACTTTGACAATATAACTCATAATGATTTTTTCATGTTGATGAATCATTCGTTTGAAATACCATCATTCGCTTTCGAATTGAATCGTGTAGAGATACACAAGTTGTTTTATTATAGTTACTCGTCTCTACCATTGTGTAGCAAATGTTTTATTGAAATAGATGCTCCTAGGGGTTTGCACAGTTGGAAAATTTATTGTATTGATAATGATGATATTTTGTATTTCATAAAAAGTGTTGATAACTGGTGCTGTAGATGTGCCATAGCTCCGTTATTTCGGATCACAGATGGCCTCCTCCCGTTTTGGCTGACAACATAATCGTGATTTTGACACAGTGCGACTACATCAATATATCAAATATTAATGAACAGGTCAGTACAATGTAAAACTTATACATACATATATTTGCATATATGTATGTATGAGTTTTACTAGTAAATTAGGATCGATTTCTTATTTTCAGACCTTACCGTTATTTTAGATATCAGAGGAATCAAAAAGATGTCGAACTTGGACAATCTGGAGGATTCACCCCGCTCTCCCTCGCCATCGATCTTGGACGATACATCACCGAGTATTTTAAGACAGTTGCTTTCGGTTCCACCGACTTCTATTGAACTTCCAACAGACGCAACACCATCAAGGCATTTGATGTCGGACCTACCTAATCAACGGCTGAGGAGGAGTGTAAGGCTAACCGTACGTTCTCAACCAACCGTACGTTCTCAACCATACCAGCTCAACCAACACGTTGAACCTCCTACATCTCTTCGCAGTTCCATGCCTCCTGTTCCATGGAGTAACTCGTATCTATCTCGTTTTCTGGAATCGATGCGAAGTGATGGTTATACTAGGAATATAGATCATTTACCACCATTGGAGGTAACGAAAACAGCTCTACAACGTTCATTGGTCAGTTTAAGAATGCTTGTTCGGGATCTGGAATGGACTACAACG
The DNA here is from genome assembly GCA_018207615.1 of Philaenus spumarius. Taxonomy (NCBI): domain Eukaryota; kingdom Metazoa; phylum Arthropoda; class Insecta; order Hemiptera; family Aphrophoridae; genus Philaenus; species Philaenus spumarius. The sequence goes on along the minus strand of JAGFPH010012453.1, from coordinate 15,948 downwards.
ATGGATTATTACACCACCAGTAAAGTTTTTCCCTTCAGCGTTTGGAGTATGATGAATCAGGATTTACTGGAGATTACCGAAAATGGTATTAATGTCTTTCGCAGACACGGAACAGGCCAAGATACCTCATCTTCTCGCTCAGAACCAGACCAGGATACCTCGTCTTCTACTCGATCACACTCACCTTGCCCAGTTTGCCTCACTGAGACTCGAAATACGGCCTCTATGCCCTGTGGTCATTTGTTTTGTAGAAGTTGTATTACACAGGTACTACACTGCCCTCTCTGCAGACGTTGGATAGTGGATAGACTCCAAATTTATTTATAAACATTGTACACTTTTAAAAATATAATGTATACATAATCCGTTTTCGCATTATTACTCAATATACAAACCTAACCTGATGACATATGGAAACCTATGTAGTGGGGACAAGATCTAACCCAGATGGTGATCGGTTTGGTTAACCTATTGGAGGCTTGGTTAAGTTAGGGAGAGGGGGGCTTCGTGGTGTTTGGTTAAGCTATTTAATTGAACTAGGGAGAGGGGGGCTTAGTGGGGTTTTGGAGAGGAGGGGGCCAAGTGGGGATTAGGTGAGTAAAGGTGGGATAAGGGGCAAGTGGGGATTAGATGGGATGGGTGGGAGAAGGGGATTAGATGGAGTGAGCTAAGGTGGGGCTTGAGTGGGGAGATGGGGTAAGTGGGGATTAGATGGGTTGGGTGGGAGAAGGGGATTAGATGGGGTGAGCTAAGGTGGGACAAAGTGGGTGGGGCTTAAGTGGGGAGATGGGGTAAGTGGGGAATCTCCTCAACCAAGCAGGGGCTTGGCTCCACATACTTTTACCCCCTCTACTTTGTTTTGGACCAATCAGAAGTTGTGCCCACATGTCATTATCTCTACTTACCCCTAAGCCTCTCAGAGCGCCTAACACTGGTTAACAGGGCTCGATTGATGGCCATTCCGAGGAACAACCTCCAACACGTTTACGTTACCCCTGAA
>JAGFPH010012453.1:1971-14848 GCA_018207615.1 Philaenus spumarius | reverse complement strand
CTGAGCCCCCAATGTGTTCGTGATGTTAAATTCCTAATAGTTTCCCTCAATAGAAATATATTTACAATATTAGAACGTATATGATTAAATTATTTTAGGTTAAATCACACAATTATAAAAAAAGAATTCACCTTATCAATAGTTTATTGATATTAATAATTATTGTATTTCTTAACCAAAAGTTATTTCTTCTTATTAGCGCTTATTAAAGTACTATGTACTTTTTAAATATGTACATTTTACTATGTATGTTTTTAAATAGATGTCAAATGAAAATTAAATATATTCTTGAGCTTTAAATAATATGAATGTATGCAGAAATATTCAGTGACCAACCTTTGACTCTTGTAAAACATCCGACTTTATCAATATCTTGTATGCGGAAGGACTTTGAAAATAAAATTTAAAATTCGTTATCTGAGAAATGACGTAAAGCACCTAAATAAGATGAAATTAATGGCAATAGAAGTTCAAATATAAAATATATAAATAGTTTTGCAACTTTTTTATTTTCAGAAGGCTTCGAATATACTTTTCCGAAACTATCTCTTACGATTATTAGCAGAGATTCTTCTTTCACAACAAATACACAATTATTAATTTACCATATCAAGACAATAAAATGAAATAATACATATTATAACTTATCATTATCCATAATATTTTTGATACGTTTTAAAACTAAACAAATCTACCACACTTTTACTTCTACTTACTGTTGAATCACTGTTTATAATAACGCAATGCATACCATTAAACGTGACTAAAACATGTAATGATTATTGTGGATTTGTTATTTTCATGTTTCCCCATTAGTCGTTTTTGCATTTAAACTTTGTGTCAATTTTAAATTCGAGTTGTTACGTTATCCTCTTTTAAATTTATTTAAGCAGTTAAACATTTATAATTTATCTAAAAAATTTCAGAAAAGTACGACCCTTAGAAAGAATGCGTATAAAAGACCGCATAAATAGATTTTCTCTAAACGCGTATTATCTTAAGCAAAATTTATGAAATTGTATTTTGATAAAACATTTATACTTGAAACTAATGGATTAAAGATAGATGTATCCTCCTTACAAAGTGATTTAGAAAGAACGTTTCATCAAACATAAATTAGCTTTAGGGGTTTCTTAACTTGATTTAGGTAGAGAAAACATATTTTGTTTAACTTTACTCTGTGCCCTAATATAAACTCTTTTACTAACGTTGGATATAACAATTCCCCTTTAACCTTCTCTAGAGGGTCTAATATTTGCAAATATTAAAGCTTAAATTTTAAATTGTAAAGGTGGGTATACGTGTAGAAAAAGATAGAAATTCTAACGAATAAAATCAAACGGAATAATATATTTCTCACAGTAAAGGATATTAATACTAAATATGTTTTTGTTAAAGTTTATTATTTTGTACAGTTCACCATGTTATGCAAATCGACTGTATACGCTGAATGGATTACAGCCGATATTTATTAAACTTAAACCTAAGAATTATATTGCATACTAGGTTTATCATAAAGAACAATTCATGTTTGAATTCAAACGACTTGCACATGAAATATGTTATGCTTAGTATCAGGTAAACAATATTGAATTCAAGAATCCAAATAACATAGTATATCTTTTCCTTAAAAATTAATGTGTAAGGTTGTGTATGTATTTATATAATGATTTTATTTCAAATGAATCAACATTTATGAGTTAAATTTTGGATGGATTATATTTGATGTGTATTCTAAGTAGATGCATGTTTGCATTTATTATGTTTTCTAGACTATCTTCTTTTTGTTAATATAACGCATAAATATCTTCTTTTTTAGTTTCAACTGGTTCTTTAGTTGTAGTTACTCTACCTCACAGTTTCATCGTCCATCAGGTGGAGTATTAAACATTTAAATATAACACAGTGCAATACTAACAACATAAGATACAAGTAATAAAATAATCTAATACGGCTTTTCATTACAAGTTTCGTAAGTGTTAAACAACAATTCAGCAACCAACACAATGCACAACCTTGATTAGAATTGACCCCGGAATTATAACCGATTATATCTTCAACTTCTTAGACAAAGTCCAGAAATAAAAAAAAAAATAACTCGAGTTTAAAATTTATATAAAACAATTCCAGACGAATTACCCAATCAATTCTACATTTAACTATTTCGTTTGAGAAAACATCTGCAAATAACAGCATGATACACTGGCTAAGAAACTTCAATGAACTAGAAAACTATAAATATTATAACTAAACTCTATAAAAACCATTGCCGTAAAACATGGTAACAATCCCAAAATAAGCTGTTCCACTATTAAAAATAAGTTTTCGTAGATAATTATTTCGTTTATATTAACCCGACATTGCTCACTTAGTGTTCCTGTTCTTTAATATTTACAGTTATTTACTTTATCTTCCAACAATTGGATTTGTTTGAACCCACTTATTAGTTTTGCAAAGAAAAAATAACCTCAAATATTTGCTTTCAAGAAAGCAGAACATACCATAAAACCTCAGTATTTTTTGGGGTAGGAAGTAAATATTTAAAATGTCTGTGACAACGTTGAAAAACATCGTTTTGCTTTCGGTTGGAAACTTAGAAGATTTTGGTTTGGAAAATATATTTACCATAATACAGTACATGCATTTCATCATCCTTCATCCAGAAGTCAGTCAAATGAATCAACTAAATCAATTAAATTTACATAGTGCGTCTACTGTTTTTAGTATTTATTTTATGCCACCGGTTTATTTGCCATTTGTAGATTAACAATAAGTTTTGTTTGTATAATTATTTATAATTCAATGTATTGATTTAATTGATTGTATTATGTAGTAATTATAAAAATATTTTTATATCTAATAAAATGAAATTAAGGTGTGGAATCCTTGTAGTACTCTAGTTTTAAAATAGTTTTCATATACAGTCTCATTTAATAGACTAATTGAAACTGTGTTCAAATTATTATGGAATCTGTGCTTTATTTGTTAATAATAATTATTTAATTTTTTGTTAAACTTGCTGCTTCTCAGAATTTCCAATAAATGAACCTCGTAAAAGTCAGAGTTTTAAAAGGGTCAAAGGTCGGACACTAAAGATTTCTGCCTAAATTGATATTATTTCAAGTTCCGGAAAAAATATGTTATTTTAATTGTCATCTATTTAAAAACATACAAGTACATAAAATTGATTCTTCCAAACAGATGTTGAACAATTATAAGTTACCGTAGTAGGCCTATAAGAAAACTTCGCACATCTGCTTATTTTTCTACTTAATCTACAACTTAGATTGATGAACCATAACACATGTGTCTTAAATGTATTTACATTCACTGCCATTAGCAAACCTATTTATAACGCTTTTTCGTTACGTGTATTTTGTATTTGTCATTGCCTACTTTCATTGTCATAGCAACTAATTCGATAACGTTTTTTCGTTACGTGTATTTTGTATTTGTCGTTGTCATAGCAACCAATTCATTTTTCGTTACGCATTACATTTTCTATTTGTCATCTCCTACCGCAACCCGCGTAAATGAACTTTGTTCCAAAAAGATCTTAATTTTATTCCTCACACCATAAATACTTTTATTTTGTATTTAGTCTACGATAATTTTCATAAAAACATATATAAAACTCAAATTTAAAAAGTATTATATGTTCTTTACAATAAAATCTGAAGAAATTTAAGAAAAGTGATACTTTTAAGCTTGAGAAAGTAGTGGGTAGCATATTATATGTGATAAAACAATGCCACAGAAACTTACAACATTTTCTTTCTTTTAACGAAAAATGTGTGTAAGACGTTTTTAGTTTGCTAAATTTGTCTATTTTTAAACCAGTGCTGAGACATGTGTTTTCTTGCAATGGCAAAATTGCTTTTTGCACTCAACTGCAATCATTATAGTATCAACATATGATGGAACATGTAATGTTACTTGTAATGTTTATTTGTTCATTGTACTTTGGCTGTTCTTATAATAGTTACCAAAAACCACATAAACAATAAATGTATTTATTTTTAATATCGGATTATTTAATTCATATTCTTTAATATCTGGGTGTCGGCACATTCGCCTCAAGTACAAACACTTGAGTATCTGACTTAAGAAGAAAAATAAAAAGTTTTTTGATACCATGAATTACATCAATATGCAGTTTTAGTTTTCAGACCAGAGTAAAAATCTATATAATATCTTCAGACCTCCTTTAACAAATTAATGTTTTGGCATTTGTTTATACTTTGCGTTCATATCCAAAATTTGTAAAATTTCGCATATACCTGATCATCTTAAAAAACGCCTTATCTTTTATAAAATATGTTCAGTTGTTATTTTGACTACTTAAAGGAAATTATGTAGCAAATCATAAAATCCTACAATATCTGAGTCACAATTTAATTCTGTTATGTATACTATTATGTATATAAGTAGTCATGGCCCCCCTTTAGTCGTAACATGGGCTCTTATGGGACTACGTTTTAACCAATCAGAGAGCTGCATTTGGTCACGTGACCCTGGGGGTGAGTGTGGTGATGGGTGTGGGGGTGAGTTTTTTTACCTCTCCGCCATTTTGTTTCAGCCACCGCCATCTTTTTTTTTTTGTAAAAATTATAAAATTGAATGTCCGTCGAGGAGCGTCGTCGTTGTGCGTCGTCGAACATGGGAAGCGTCGTTGTTGTGCGTCGTCGAACATGGGAAGCGTCGTCGAACATGGGAAGCGTCGTTGTTGTGCGTCGTCGAACATGGGAAGCGACGTCGTTGTGCGTCGTCATATTTGTGGAAACGTCGTCGTTGTGCGTCGTCGAACATGGGAAGCGGCGTCGTTGTGCGTCGTCATATTTGTGGAAACGTCGTCGTTGTGCGTCGTCATCTTTGTCGGACATGGGAAGTGTCGTCGGACATGGGAAGCGTCGTTGTTGTGCGTCGTCTTTGTTAGAAGGATTTCCGTAAAGGACTACACAAAACAAGTTTAAGCACTGTTTGAACTGCGCAGGTACTTGTACATAATATTTTATAGCGATCCGAATCAACCCTTCTTTGACCCAACCGTGTGTTACGTCGTTGTCTACCAAGTTAATAATTCTCTTTTGCAGCCGATAAACGGGAAAATTTAAAGACTGTAGTAGTAGACCAAAACGACCTGGTGATCGGAAAAATTTGTATGTGCGTCGTTAAACGACGTTGCTAAATTTAAAATCCGTCGATCGCAGCCATCTTGTCACCGCCTATACAGGGTGTTCCAAAACGCCTTTGTGATCGGAAAAATTTGTATGTGCGTCGTTAAACGACGTCATCTACTCTACGTGAATGATGAGCTGTACGAATGTGTAAAGTGGCGGGAAGAAAGGTATTGCACCTATAACGAAATCAAAGCTAATTATATCAAAGCTAATTAGACTAACTATCTAGATTAAAAAGGCAGACCAAAACAATCAGTTTATAAAAATTGTATCTTTATCATCCGATAAAAATACATTTTTAATTATAATAAATTTCTATTGCATCGTTTTTATTACATGGTAATTTAACGTCATACGATACAGGGTGTCCCTAAATTCTTAAAAGCGATATTATTTTTATACGAACGCTCAGAACATCGTAAAAATGTCAAGGTAATAGACAGTCTGTGCTAAAGAGAGATAAAAATACGGGACTGCATAAAACTGCATTCCAAGACTTGCGTAATAAACAAGCTGTACAGAGCCATAAAAATACAGGTCTGCATAAAACCGCATTCTTAGACCTGCATTGCCTTACCTGGCAAATAAATCAGTATTGAGCTGCTGTACTTTGTATCTAGCTTTCGACCAGAGAGGTAAGACTGATTACTTTATTTAGAATTTAAATTAAAGGTTTTCAATCAAAATTCGTAGGCACATTTGTAAACTTGTACCGTAACTTAAATATATAATATTTATTATTCAATTTGTTTTCATGTTAGAACAATTATTTATTGAAAATAAGGATAAATATTGACAACTTACAAATAAAACAACCCACAAATCATATGTCTGTAAATGCTTCATTTTAAAGACTTTTACAACACATTGTAAGATTGTATGTGAAATACAAACTCAAAACTTAGATAACTATTTTAGAAAACTGTTTTCTAGACTAAATATTAGGTTATAAAATGTTTGAACTTATACGAATACATTTTAATTTCATCAACTCCTTCCTTAGCCATATTGGGTAATATTTCGGGGACATTATGTGTTTGTATGTCTAAGATGGTATGCGAAATACAAACTCAAAACTTAGATAACTGTTTTAGAAAACTGCTTTCAAGACTAAATATTAGGTTATAAAATGTTTGAACTTATAAGAATACATTTTAATTTCATCAACTCCTTTCTTAGCCGTATTGAGTAATATCTCTGGGGAATTATGTGTTTGTATGTCTTAAATTACATACTATATTTAGCTCTTAGTTATAGTTAAACCTTATATAGGGTAACCCAAACTCTCAGAAATCCTTTTATAGTGCCTCTTTTAGTTGTACGAAAAATTAAAACGTTCTTTTGAATATTTTTAAAATGGTTGGTGCTTAGGGTTTTCAATCTCAATACCGTAAACTTTTTAAAATACAGAAACCTAAAAATTAAATTTTTAATACCGAAACTTTTTTCAAAAGATAATCATAATATTACCATTAACCCACAAGTGCGCGCCTCCTTTTGTTACGCGAGTACACGGGATCGTTCGCAACCCTATCGATAAAAACAAAAGTTAGTATAGCGGTCAAACACAATCTTGCGTTGCGATAGGACTATAAATATTTTGTCAAAGGTAATTGTTTAGTATATTACGAACATTGTAAACCATAGTTTTATAAAGTTTTAAACACATTATTGAATCATATATTTATTATATTTTATACTTAAGCTTACGATAAATACAAAGGGTATGTGCCAGAGTAGCTCAGGCAGTTTCAAATTAATATAAATCCAACTATACAACGTAAATGTTTTATAATTCTAATATTTTAAATAATTTGCAAATAAATATTTTAGTCTTAATATAATTTAGAGTTTTACAAATTTGTATCTAAGATGTTGCTAGAATTTTTATACTGTTAGTTGAGCTTACCAATACATAATTTCACAAATATATTTCGACCACATACGCTAAAACAACTGTACGTATTCAATCATTATTTACTAATCTATTTACACCGTAAAACTATCGGTTGATAGGGTTGATGCATAGACCACCCCGAAGGTAACTAGCAGTACTACACTAATACCTGTCAAATGCGGGAAATATTACAAATTAAATTTCCCAGGGACATTTCGGCTCCCCGTACACTTACGGGTTAAAATTGTACTGTATAAGGTGTAAAGTTATTTCCAGAGAGTTTGGGAACACCCTGTATAAACACCAAAATATCTTTTACAGACAAATATTATTTCTTTTAGATTACAATTTGGGTGCTTACATAATTCAAAATGCGTATTTACACATACAGTGACGTCACTCCGTACGCTACCATGACAAGACTTTCCAAGCCCAAGTCCAACCTTTGTACTTGGTACTACCCAGATAGGAAGAAGTTTTGCGGAAATTATTGTAGTAGGACTTCTAAGCACGGGGATATATTTAATAGAAGATGTTGGCGCCACAAGAGACGTGGAGGATACAGTAGAAGTTTACCGCCTGTAGTCGTACTGTTAATTACTTCAGGTCGTAGGATATACAACAGGGAAGCTTGGATAAAGTTTCTACGCGCGAGTGAAAATAACGGCGTACCGTTTGAGCTAGTTATTTACAACGAACACATGCTGAAAGGCACCGTACGTCATTCACAAAATTTAATCTCGCGTTTTAGACCCTTCCCTGATTTTTTCGATCATACTGTTACACCCGGTCACGGAGACATAAACTATACCCAAGTTTATCTGGATATGCTGCAATACGGATGTTCATTACCTTATGCATCGAGGTGCGTAGTAGTAACGGAACGGACTATACCTATTCGCGATCCGGTTTATGCCTATAAGTTATTGCTCGGTTCAAAGTGTTGTGTCGACGTAAGTTATAACGTAAAGTTCGGACCGGCTCCTAAAGACCTGCCGCGCCAAATGCGGGGGAAACATTTTGAAGCAGTAAACAATAAGGCGCAGGGTATGTTTACCGTCGAGTTTCTTAAACTAGCTTTGTCCGCTGTGCCGAACCAATGCGCGCATTTCGGTCTATCGTTCGACGGTCGAAAATATTCAGTCGCTGATCCGATACAGCTAAACGCGTGGCGTGAATTTACCGGGGCAAATTTAGACGAGTTTCTCTTGTTAAACTCCTTCCTGTTGGACACATCCGCGTCTAGGCCTATAGCCGAACTCAAGCTATACATACAAGACGCACCTTCAGATGACTATCTCGTTGTGGCTGAAATACCCGAGTGGCGCGGTAATGTAAAACGAACATTTGTATTCGTCGACGTAAACAAAGTGAACCACATTCCATATTTCGATAATCATATGCGCAACTATTGGAAGGGAAAAGGTAAAATGTTTAAAGTCTCGGCAGGTTATGTAGTGGACTATCTGTTAAAGAATAAACAGTACGCGCTCTTTTTGAGATCGATAGAGTTACCTTAAATATAAAATTAATACAGACAATAAAGAAATAAGTGATGGTAGTTTGGAAGTGCCTGCTATGAATAGAACGTAAACCTTATCTTTTTAACTTATTTTGCGGTCAACTGGTTCTAGTGTTAGCCGATAAGATAAAGCTTAGTACAGTACGCTTTTAAACCGTGCCCGCGGCAACGTTAGAAATCATTTTGACTACTCTAGTTTTCTCCACGAAAACTGAGCCGAGCGGCTTGAAACAGTGAAAACCGAGCTTCAATAACACAGTCAATTAACACTCTTAGCAGCGATGTAAAATTATGAAACTTTCACGGGTAAGCATATAAGAACCATACGGTTCGTATGATGTAAAAGAAAATCCATTACAAAACCTATTTCATATTATAAAAATCAATATTACAACAATGTACTTTAATAATGACATGAAATTTTCACACCGCTGAAAAGTTTTTTATTCTTTAGTCAGAGATAAAGTGTTCGCGAGAAAGTTTTAGATAAAGATCCAAATTAAATATTTTATTTCAAACATTTTTTCGATTGACTTACGGTTTGCACGGCACGGATGTCTGGAGTTAGATTCCTGAGAAAACTTCCTGCCTGGGGGAAGTAGGCCTACTTGGTGTCTGGAATTTACCTTAATCACACCACAGTATTATTCGAATACTCGAACAAGAGACGAGTAGTCTATGACTAATTCAAGTAGTTTTTATTTCAATAATTTTATTGGAATAATTATTCAATCATTTTTCTTTATTCGAAGCTAGTGGAACTGTCTGTGCAATCCCTCCCCGCTACACCGCTACCCCACCGAGCGATAGCCAAGCCGAGGGCACGGATAAAAATCGTACTGTACATATTCTACGACAATAGGTTATTACAAAAAAATATATATATATATAGTACTGATTTTAATTTAACGAAATTATTTTACAGTTTAGAGTATAAATATAAACATATAAAAATATTTACATTTAATCGAAATTAAAGGTTACAAATAATCGTTATTTCTAAAATAATAAGAAATGTCACTCATATGATAGAAAAGACTAAATTATTTGCTATTTACCATAAATCATTTCTGATAAAGTAGGTCATTTAGAAGTATGGTTCACGTATCTAATCAGTTTAGGCTCCACTATAGCTATGCATTTGTTATCACGGCGTTAACCTTTATTTAACCTTTTCAGTTAAGATTCAATCATGTATATTCATGTATAATTTCATTATAACTGAATCACTACTGCTTACCTACATTCGAAATGCGTTGCTAGCTCAATAGGTTTTATTCTTAGTTTTCGTACCGAACGTTTTAGCATAAGGTCTTATAAGCAGGGTATACGTCTAAACATAATTGATCGAGCGTAAGCGAGGTAGCCGTTTTAAGTCGGCCGTTCGACATTCCGTTTGTGTTTTGCCTCGCAATTATGGCCAAACGCCTTGACCAATTTTGATGATTTTTGTATGAATATTCCTTATTTCTAGACCAAGCCATGTATATACGGTTTTTTCATTTTTCATTTTTAAACCCTTAAATAAAATAAAAATGACGGCATGGCCGTTTCTCTCAGTGTAAGCTTTCTCCAAAGTCAGTTTGTGGTTTAACCGTAAGTAGGATTTAAAAACTAATAACATTTTGCTAGTAGCAAATTAAATTTTAATCAAAATTGTATTCTTGATTTTTTGCCGTATCTCTACCGGTAAGCTCATAAAACGGCCGTAAACTTTGAATTTGTTAAAAATCCTCCAAGCTTTTGTATTTCAAGCATGTTTTCATGCGTTTATTCTAAATCAATTCAAAAGTTTTCCATAGCTTTTTTGTAGATACATGCTTAAAGAATTCATATATGACAGTAAAAATTATTGAAGTAAAATTAAGAAAGTTATTAGTTTAAGAATCAATCACGTTCAGTAGCGAGAGGAAAATGTTTAACTTTAGGCCTACATAAAAAGTAGTAAAAATTTTTCATAAATGTAAAAACGTTTCGTAATTTAGAAATAGAATTGTATAAAAATATTTATCAATTTCAAATTTCTTATTTTGAAAACACCAGTTTTATGATCCTACTACAAGACTGCTAACGAAACTATTATAGTTTTGAATAGTAATTTAGGAATATATTATTTACCCAAAAATGCCATATTATTATAAGAAAGTGTAGAGGTTAAATCAAAGAATTGAACTGTATACTTGTAAATTATCATTATTTTATAAAAGTATTTGACTTAGCTTTACTAGAATTACAAATGAGATGAAACAAATGAAACTTCGCGGTGGATAAAGGACATACAAAATGACCATAGGACACCGTGCGAAGTGCGGAACATGGGTTGAGATCACAATCACAACGTTTTAACATCGTTTTTATTATTTCTAATATTTGAATATGATATGTAACTGTAAATACATTGTTAAGTTTGAATTATATAAGTATGTAAATATTTAATTGAATGTTGTTCCTCTATAACGCGATATTTTTAGCTTTCTTACACATTATTAATCTAGATAAAACACAATGCCCAATAAAAGAAAATCTTTAACAGTTAAGGCTCAAGAAAAGAAATAAAAACGAGTACTAGAAACCCCAGAATCTCTGGAATTGTAAATATTGTTTCACTGGATAAACCTTGTGCTTACTTCATAACTAACACACTATTTTTAATCAAAGCTCAAAAACACATTTGTTATATCAACAAGCGAGGCATACTGTTCGCAGAACTACTAGTATATTGTACTAAACGGGATATTTGAAAATTTTGTTTTATTTGTTACTGAAATGAATGATATGTTAATGAATGTAAATACTTTAACGGGACATTATATATTTATTAAAGAGAGATTTTAACATACGCACTGTACGAAGAGGTCAAAGTAAGTGTACAATTTGCAGCAAGTCAAATATGTTGAAAGCGCCAGACACTTCTAGCCGGTTGTTCTATGCGAAGGTCATGCAAATTTCAAGAGAGTCTTTGCCGGCAAAGCTTGAGACCAGTTTCCAAAGCATGTCAATGATGTTGAAATGGACAGACACTTCTAATGGCTGTTCTACAGCGAAAGTCATATAAGTTGAAAGAGGGTCTTGGACGGTGATGCTGAGGTAACTACGGCCGGCCCATAATGTACACAAAATAGACTCGCTTTTGCGCGGATTTTACATGTAATTGAATGGGAATACGTTTACATTTTGATCAATTGTTTCGCACTCGATTGAGCCGGAGACGTGATTCCAGTGCAACAGTATGACCTCGAAAGTAGTATAAAAGCGGGTTTTAAGCCCAGAACTGTACATTCTGTACAACAGTTAGTTCGTTTTGTGTCAACTCATTTAAGGTGTTAGACGTTAAGGAGCCAAATTTATAGTAGTATCTGTAAGTTTACATCTCCATTGATAATATATTTTATCACACTTTATTTTGAGTTAATACAGTTTAAACGATTACTTATACTTTTGTAATATTATGAGAGTTTCTATAATTATTGTTGTTGTATAGTTTATGTTGTTACATTAAATAATATTTGTAGTTCATGTCAGTTAATAATTTAAATATTAATACTTCTATTAGTGTAAAATAGGTTGAAATATAATTTTCATAGTACTGAAAGGTATTTTAAGTGAATGCAGGCATTTTCGCTTACATATTTAAAAAGGCTTATTTACTTAGAAAATCCTACAGGTTAACTTTTTATTTTACTTGACGAAAACGTGGTACCATATTTCAGTAGAATAAGTGCAAACAGTAATTAGTCGGTGGTACTTGCTTAAACTTCTTACGTATGATTTATTAAATTTAAAGTTTGGAGTCTGCCGATTAACGGTATTTATATGTTATTACATTTAACCTAAAATTATTCGTTAAATTTAAACTCCTTTTTACTTTAGGTGCTTGTTAAACTCCTCCGTTCAGTTTGTTTATTTTATAGTTTATATTATTACTTCTTGTTCAAGCATATAGGTTTTAAATGTTACTTTTAGACCAGTATATTTATCTAACGCTGATTCATGTTCAATGTGTTGAAAGGCGTTTTAAGTGAATACAGACAATTTATTATATTTACATATTTAAAAAGATTTAATTACCTAGAAAATCTTTTATGGTAGCTTTTCATTTTACTTTAGCTGTCATATTTTATTGATAAATAACCAATTTTGTAAACTGGCGTAAGCAGTAACATATGGTTTTTAAGTATTACCTACTTTTGGTCCTGTATATTCAACTATCTCTGGTTCAGGTTAAATCAAGCTGTTTAGCTATACGCTACAGGGTGTCTAGACAATCTTACATATTTT
>JAGFPH010012452.1:0-30173 GCA_018207615.1 Philaenus spumarius | reverse complement strand
TATAAAACAAAGAATCGTAAGTAGTAAATTAATTTAACCAAGTCTGCATTTGAATATTTTATTAATATAAGTTGTTGTATGTTTAAGATGAAATTATTAATAATAAATGTGTGTGTTTGAGTGTGTGATTGCGATAATTGAGATGATGATTTGCCAATTTGATTTAATTATCTATTTGTGTGTTTTTGCAATTTAAAATGATACAGTAAAGTATTAATGCCAACTACTATGACTTTTTAATTTGAGTTTTTATCCTTTCCAGAAGTACTTTATGGTAACGAACCTTGTTTTAATTATAAATTCAGTTTTAGTTTTTCTTTGTGTGTGAAATAAAATGGCAGCAGTCTTTGGTGAAAGAGGCGGTTTGGAGCCAAAGCTATCATTTGATCAACATGGCGGCTATGGTTCTGGACGAGTCCATTGGTAATCAGAGAACTGTAGTCACAGATGAGACAGTTTTATGTGTAACAGATATTTCAATGATCAACTGTTGAGTAACAGATATGATCAAAACATAACCTAACTTCAATTTTGGGGTTATGTTTGTTTGTTTTCATTGGGATTAAGGTGTTGTAATATTTTGAAATGATAATTTAATTAAATAAATAAGTAAATGGATTGAAGATAGGAAATAATAAATAATTGTTACACAGTAAAGGTATTTTTTTATTTAAAAAGTAACTTAGAAATATTTTTGTCAAAATTAAATTTTTATTTTTCATTTTTTTTATTTTCTATTAATAAATTGTTTGTAAACGGCTTGCACGGTGGCAGCACGTTACAATAATAACGACGAAATATTATAATCATACTGTTATCGGCCAGATTAAGTAAAAAGCAAACATAATGTGACTAAATAGTATAGGTTAGAACCTTTTAGGTTTTTTCTTCTTTTAATTATATAATGTGATAATAACGATGTTTTACTAGTCCACAGGTCACCGATTTATACACACCCCATTCAGTAAAATAACCTATTGTTCGATTTGGCAACGTTGATGAAATTCCATTTGAAATACGCAGTTATTCTGTAGTTTCTATTGTTCTTAAAGGTACAATGTTATTGTTTGCGTAATTTACGTTTTGTTACGTTATTTTCTAATTTTATTGCTTTGTGTGTACTTTCGGGATTAATATTGTTTACTTTATTTAATTCTTACGTGTTTGGTGTATGTTAAGTGATTTATTTTGTTATAATTACATGAAATATTGCGGAATAGTCGAAACTTAACCTATATGATTTCAACTTTTATTTCTTTCATAACTCCTACAAATATCATTCTCTAGTCATAAGAATGAACCCACTTGAAGTCACAAGCCGGACCTACAAGGTAATTAATATATCATTATGATAAAAGTAATATCTTTATTTTTATACTAATTATAAGAAATTGTGCAAGATAGTTTAACTTCATACAAAGCAAAGTTTACCTACAAAATGTATTTTTATTTATTTCAGTGATAGCACAGAAAACAAAAAAAAACCTTTAGCACTTTACAGCTTGAAAATTGCCATTCCACGTATTAGATATTTATGTATTTGTCTACGTTATAATGTGTTAATTTTATTGAGAATCTAATTAATTTTTTTTCCGGAGGTGAAAATCTTTAAAAAGACACCATTGCACGCAATGGTAGTGTGGGATTTTTACTCACTAAAAATACTTCCGGTTATCATAACCAGTCCACCAGACCGACAAACGATTTTCTTTTCTTACTAATAGTTCGCTGTGTATGAGAGAATTATAAAACTATAAACTCTCCGCTTCATTACGCCATCAGATCATGAGGTTTCTTTCTGCTAAGGCAACGGATGTTGCAGCCTACATCCAGTACACTTAGCATTTCAGGATTTACATGCTTCCGCAATCGCATGTCATGTCCAGATGCCTACCTCTTCATCTCCTCCGTTACCAGGCCAATTCGCAGGTCACGATGGAGATCTTTATTCCGTACGTACCATGGAGCGTCGACTACTCCTTGCAGTGCTTTGTTCTGAAATTTTTGGATAAAAACTAATTAATGTATACATTTTTTCTTTTCAGAAATTGCGAAGAAATCATGCCGCCACTACATTTAATCCAAACCAGCCTTATTGTTGCTCAAGGTCACATAAAGGTTAGAATAGTTTTAATACTTTTATAACATTTTTTATATTTAACATGCAAATGAAAAAATTATGTGGCACTCATTTACTTGAACAGTTACCCTGATTCTGGGAGGAATATTGGTTACTGCTCTTGTTTATTGGATCAAAAATGTCGGTTTAAATTCATCCGAAGGAAATATAACTTTAAAAGTCCGTTGATGATGACAAAGTTTTAAAATTGAACAAAATGAAATGTCTTCTGTAATTGTACAGATATATTCATGTCTTTGTCAGTACAGTTGTTCTAATATGTATACAATATACCTCTGTAACCAATATTGCTTGTAAAATGATTACGTAATTTTTTTTTAAACAGTAGTATGATCATTTTATTGTTTTTGTGTGTCAGGTTGACAATATGATTGCTTTGGTAGATGCAGTTAGTTTTTGCTTTGAAACCCAACTGTAGTGAATCCAATATACATGTGGTAGAGTAGAGTGTTGTGTCATGTTGTTTATACACTAGAATCTAGATTTTTCATACATTATAATTTATCTTTTAAACAATAATGTTAGATTTTTTTCTGTGTAAATGGTAATAGCTGGAACATATCACATCAAATTACACCACACCACTTTAAATTTCTTTTAATATTTTTTACAGAGCATCTGTGGTGAAATAAACAACTGGTATTTTTCATTTCCATAAAATTTACTTTCAATTTTTACTTTTCCATCCACAGAAAAGCTTGAGTCAGGCTGCAATCATAGCTTTAGGACAAAACAACACTTCTCACTTAAAATTTAAATTAAATGGCTATTATTTGCTATAAAATTATGAAAAGTATGGGTTATTATATTTGGTCATAGTTGGTGTAAAATTTGTTTTTTAGAAATCTGAAGTGGTGGCTATATGAATGTTTTGACATGGAATATCCCTGTTGTATAAAAAAAGGATTTAATTTTCAAAATTTATTTTATTTTTTACCAAACAGTGTAATTTAAACAGTGTGGCAAGTTTGAAACATTTATATTTGGAACATTTTTACAATAAGATAGCAGTACATGTTTCAGTCATAACAAATAAATATAGAGATCAAAGTCAAAATTCTAATTTCTTGTGTTCCTTATATTTATATTTATAAGTCAGTGTTGTACCTAGAAACGTTTGTATGAAATTGGACTATATGTTGCAAAGAAATATGAAGGGCTGAGAATGGAGTTAAGTGCAGAAACTGGCTCTTCAACACTTTAAAATGTTTGTGGCCAAGGAATATAACTGTAAGTCTATCATGTGCTGAGATCTAGTGGCGAAAAAAACTACTTCGTAGAAGAGCTTAAAAGCCGAGGGATACATGTGATGCAAGTCGCTTTACTTTACGTAGTTTACTTGTAACCTATGTTTTTTTACATAACTTCTAATTCCTGTTAACACGTTCACTGCTCCGCAAATTTTGTATTTCCTATATGCTAGCAGCTGACCTTTTATTTTTTATAATTATAGCCTAAACGAATAGAAATTACTTATTTTTTAACCTTTCTACGTAATAATCACTTATATTTTCAAGCGGACGACGCACATTTGCGTCCATAGCACATAGGCTTAAAATTGGCGTGTAAAACACGCAATGCTCTGTGTATTGAAAATTCCCCAATACGGGGGTCGGTGTGCGAAGCACACAATGCATTGTGTATTGAAAAGATGTATTGGCTGATAACAAAGAATAAAAGGATGAAAATCAAATTAATCTTAGTTATTATGTTAGTCTAGAACCTTATAAAATATAATTTTTATAATTTCCTTCAGAATTTTTATATGCCCTACGTTGTAGGAGCCGAATTATAAAATATGCTTTATAACTAGCTTTCTATGAATTGAAAGGATGGGAAATCTATAATTTTGAAATATGAATTTGAATTATGCATGGCTATACTAAAAGAAATACAATAAATAATTTACTCATACACCATGGATACAGTTTGTTAATAAGAATTGATTTATTTTAGAATTTATTAATTAGAAAAATATACATTGTATTTAAATATGATAATAGGGTTTCTAAAAAATATGGTTAATTTACGATCTTTTGTTAACAGTAGCCTCGGTTAGAGTTCATTAGGTAGGCACTTATAATTGTCTGTATTTTAAAGAAAGTCTTTTTGAATAGTTTCTATGAAATTATCTCGGGGTAGGCACTCGGCTAGGTTTAATATATTCCTTTAAATCAACGCATTTTATGAAAATTTTACTATTAAAATAATGTTCAGAACGTAAATCGAATTGGTGATTTCTTTCAAAATAGTTGTTAGGAAACTTTAGGATTGGTTTTTGAAAAGGATTAGAAGTTCTTTATTTGATGGTTTAATGTTCAATTGTTTGTACTAATATAGTTTACCATTCTCTGCTATTTCATTGTCACTGACTCTAATATTTTAACTTAAAAATTGAAAAATTGTTTAACACACTGCAATTTGCATCTTTACATTCTCATGGCTGAACGGCTTCTGTTTTTTAAAACCCACGCCTTCGTTTTTCTTCAATTTGTTCTAGATGCTCCAGACTTCTGCGCAGAGAACTGTTCCAATCCGTTGTCTTGACAACGTTCTGACGTCAGTCTTAGTTGAATATCGGTTTTCGAGAAATAGTTCCTTTTATATCGTAGTTTTGGCTAATTATTTCTTTGAATTTGTACTTATTTCCGGGTTACTAGTCCGTTCTGATACTGTTATAATTATTACTAAATACTTTTATTGTGGATAACATGATTTTAAATCGCGAAACATATTTACTGACAATCGTATGCGTCTTGCATTATATTACTCTATCCGCTGGTTCTTATTTCCTACGCTTGTGCATATCTTAATTATAACACACATTACATTGATTTCTATAATTACTTTTAATACTAAAGTCTATCCCTGTATAATTTTACAAAGTTTATAATCCAATTTGTGTTAGTTAATGTCTATTCTAAAATTATATTACGATTAACTTTTATCAGTTCACATCTTGAGTTGTCTTAACCCACTTCGTGCGGTAATGTTTTGTATTTCCACTGTTTACAAACGGATTTTGGACTGGTTTTAATTATGCCGTGTTATTAATAACATGTGAGAATTTACTACTTTGTTTGTGATGGTTAATAAATATGAATCTATTATTGGTTTATGGAATACTAATTAATAAAGGTAATGTTTTGGTGGAAGGTTACATTTTGGTGAGGTTATACGTATTTCTACCAAGCCTAGTTCTAGCTTATTATTTAACTGATTATGAATATACAATGCTTTAATTGATTTTGATATTTGAATACAGGATTATTAATTAAATACATACATTTATATTATATGGTTAGTTAGGCTATTTGAATTTAGGAGTTCTTTGGAAGGTTGGGTTACATTTAATAATAGGCTACAGATCTACTCTCTCTGTATTGGGTTTTAGTTTTGGGATTTGTACTGTTATAACCTAGCAGTTAAAAATATACTAGTTTTAGTGATCATGGTTTTACCTGGATTTTATTATAACAGTTTAACTTTAAACAGAGTTTTCTCAAAACTAATAACTTCACTACACTTATACCCCTTGGCTTCTCAGCCCTTCATATGTATTGTTAAAGTAAATGTAGTATTTAAAAGCTTTACAGAATTTAACATTTCTTATATCCTAACAAAATGTTGTCGGACACAGGTTAGAGCCAATGGTGTTAGAGCTCTTGGTAACTTAATGGGGCTAATCAAGAAACAACATTTATCACAGTCTACCTACAAAAGTCTACCTATTAATGTTGCAACAACATTAGCGCAGAACGCTATGTCTGTTAACAATATGAAGGTAAATATACTGTTTGCAGAATATAAAACTGTTTGGTATTATTTTATTTGCATGAAACCTGACAGTGAGAACTCACTCTTAAGCAACTTTGAATTTGTTATAAAATGACAAACTATATTGTAAAATAAATGTTTTTTGCAATACTGTAGAACCTTGATTATATGAGGTAATTGGGACCGATCAGACCTCGGATAACCAAAAAGTTGGATAATACGGTAGGCTGTGAGAAAACCATTGAGGTGCCAGTTTCCACGTCATTTGTAGGCTGAATTGGAGCCATACTTACTTCAACATTTATTTTATTTTCCTTTAAATAATATAGTTTTAAATAAACAAAGAAGGTTTGATAATGTACTTAAAGAAATTGGATACTGTTAGCTACTGTAATAAAATCCACAAAAATAATTCAAGTTTTGAAGTTTTTTCATTCTCTCTTTTTTTGATTGATTGTCTAGCCTCTTCTTTATTAGCGAATTTCCATAGGAAAAATGAGCTATTACAGTGGCCCTTATGGTGAGACCCAAGGTCGGGAGTTGCAAATGAGCACCGATCATGGTCCCCAGAACACGTTTTCGGGTGTCATTAAAATTCATATTTATACATATGTATATATGTGTTCGCACTTTAGCGACCGCATTTTAAGTCCAATTTGGTACACGTGTTGGTTGTCTATGTGGCTCGGACGAGTTCGTTAGCCAAAAAAATCCAACAACCGGAAGTATGTTTTTTTGACCGGAAGTAACTATTTTTTGAGATTTTTACTACGAGAATGAAATATTTTTACAGTTTTTTCTAAAAATATAAATGTAGGATGTAATTCTGCACATTTTGTTTTTTTACGCGACCTTATAGCTCGCTTGGTTCCCCCAAAATCAACCAAAACGTAAAATACCATAAAAGTGCCCGGTTCGAAGCCAAGAGGCGCAAACAAATTCTATTAATATATTGCGTACACACAGACAGCTGATCAACGCCTTCGTGAGTAGACCTATTTCCCAAATTGTTGGTTGAAACCCTAAAACATAGGCATATAAACTTAATTTTGGAAATTTGCTCAACTGACGTCAGCGGTCCAGCTGTGTGGTCGAATTATTTGAATACCGTTGAGACACCAATTTCAATTTCCGATCTATTTGTCTCGAATCCCAGACAGTCACTTCCCCAATACCTAAATCACTTGCCACTTTTTTTAATGAATCGCCTTTTTCTAACCTTTTAATTGCTTCCCACTTTTTGTTTAGCGATAAAACAACAAGCTTTCGCTTTACACTCATAATGACACTCTCATTCACAAAATTTAACACCAACACCGACTAAAAACACAAGAACAAAATACAGTGTAGCAGGGGGAAGGAACAACTCGTGGGAAAGGATGTTGAGTCCCAAATACGATGCTGCGATGAGGGGAATATAAAGAAGCCCAAGACCACTTTGTCATTCACTATACTATCCGTCTGCTAAAGGTCACCATACTATTGCGTTGGGTAAGGAGCGGAAATGTTTTCAGGATGTACAAAGGTAAACGACAGTTTCATTTTCTTTCTCTTCAATCTAACACAACAGTTTTTACTATAATTTCACTTATTGAGAAATCCTCTTAAGCTATGAATTAATTCTTTATAGAAATCAATTCATTTACCTTACATTTATTTGTAAGTTACAGAATTGATTTTGACAAAAGTTTCTTTTTTTAATTTGCCTTGTTTAATACGGAAATTCGGATAACCGAGATTCTACTGTAAATTTGCCATTTTTGACAATTTTCCTGTTCTTAAATAATTTTAATCCTGATATTTTCTATACTAATATTATAAAGAGCTAAAGTTTGTTTTTAACCCTGGAACTGGCAGAGGGTCATATATAACACTCTTTCAGGCGCAGAACGCAACAATTTCGAACATTAGCGAAAATTTGCATAATCGATAATTTAACCCACTTAGAATCATCCAATCGTAATAAAACTGGCACCATTAGAAAGGAAATGAATTAAACTTTAATTTTTGCATTTACAACTTTTTCGTAAAACGTATATTTACATACGTAATCATCGTTTTACAATATGCACATCGGTCTACAGCTATTTCCGTGCGCGAATCTCCATACAATTGTACTGTTATTTCCCACTTCTTCAACGTCCAAGACTATCTACACAAATATTTCTTTGGTTATTATAAAGATACTATTGGATTCGTCAAGATTTTATCTTTCTGTTGGTGCCTTCTAATCAGATGTCACTATAAAAATAGTATTTTTTCCAAGAATTACTGTAAACCCTTGCGATTGGACAGTTTTTCAACCAATGAAACAGCCCATTTGTCGAGTGATTTTACGCCTACCATATCAAATGTTTTGACAGATTTCTTTACACCATTTTGTACAGCAAAGTCTGAATTTTGTAACGGTGGGAATTAATCCAGAAATAACCAGTTTTTTGTCCGTCTAGACGACAATTGAAATGTACGTAATTATTACGTTCTAGTGAGAAAGTCTAGCGCGTGGGTTCCCACGGTGTTTATATGACGCATCCTGCCCGTAGTATATCAACCGCCGACTTTTCATTAGATTGATGTCATGTTGTTATTCAAATAAATATAACTCAAACACTTTTGTGAACTAAGGAAAGACAAGTATACCGTTCTTTTCTTTGATTTATCCTCTACACTTTGTTATAATAATATTTCATTTTTGGGCAAAGCATATATTAGTAAAAGGCGTTACAACCTAGGCCTAGGTTTGTTACCAGTCGTGTACTTGGAACATAAAAACTGTTTTTTTCAAAATAAAAAATTTTAAATTCATAAATATTTTTATACAGTTTTATTTAGAACTAAATTACAAAACTTGGGTCTTTTCTGTTATATCCCCGCATTTACAAACTATTTTCCATAGAATGAGGATTAATCGGGATAGAACTACAAATGTGAAATATAATATTTACTCACCATTTAAACGTATAATTGTTGGTAAAAAAATAATAAACAATTTTTAAACATGCGCAACTTTACTATTCGACTCTAGGCTTACCTATGGCAACAGAAATGCAAAAATAATAATACAAAAATACCTAAAAGATTCTAACCTAACATATTTAGTCACAGTATGTTTACCTGTGTTCAACATTTAACAATAGAATGTAAAACAACGTCGTTGTCTGCAAAAATATTAGGCTAGAGTCAAAAAAAAAATAGTAAAGTTGCGATTAGTTTTAGTTTTAGAAAATAGTTTGTAAATGCGGGGATATAACAGAAAAGGCCCCAAAACCTTTTTACGCTTATTAAAAAAATACAAAAAAATGTTTACTACTTGTTATGTAGGCCTAAAGTTTAACTTTTTCCTTTCGTTACTGAACATTTTTTGTTTCTTGAGCTAATAACTTTTAAAATTTCAAAAGAAACTCATTTTTAGTGGCATATTTGAATTCTTTGAAGTTTCTTCTACAAAAAAGCGATTGAACACTTTTAAATTTGGGTTCATTTACTATTTTTGGCAAATTTTTAAAAATATGCTTGCAAAACGCTAAAAACAGGCTGGCCAATTTTAGCTTTAACATTGCCAGTTTAAGCGTTAAGTTTGTTTGTATGTAATTCTTAGGTTAGGCCTAGACTGATAAAAAAACACATGTATTTACAATTATTACCATAGCAACCAATTGAATAAAATAGCTATTTGCTCCAATATTTCCATTAACAGCTGATTTCAAACTTTGAATCAATTATTTTTGTATTTCTAGCTTTTAGGTTAGGGTTTCAAAGTGTAGACCTGAGCCTTGCTGGTTCTTTTAACCATTATTATAACTAATGTTATAAAATATACGACATAATTTGATTTGAACATTTAACATTATTTACCATGTTAGCTTTGGAGTTATTATTAATCCTACACCTTTATTATAAAGAAAACATAACGTGATTATGCGTATAAAAGGTTGCACGGGGGAGGCGTGCGGAGCACGCAGGGGTTTCCCCTAGTAATTAAATAAATTGGTGTACAAAAAAAGTTTACATTCAAACAGAAACTGTTTGAAGATTTTCAGTTTTCACTGAAAATCCTATCTTGAAATGAAGGGTGAATTTATCTCAAATTCTAAAAATTAGTTTTTACTCTTCAATTGTTAAGTTTTTATTTTCTGTACAATTTCTAATTGAATTTCAAACTAGGTGCGATGGAATGCTTGCTATGCCATTGGAAGCATGTTGAAAAATGAAGATCTACATTCAGCATCAGATTCTTGGCAAGTATGTAACAATTCTGTAAATGTATTTGTGCATTATATTTCACAAATAAAGATGATAATTTTAAATTATTGTGGAAATGAGTTACAAAATAGTGCCTAGTGTGACTGGATTACTTTTATTTTCATAATATCTTTTTAAGTTTTTATCATTAAGGTATGCAAACAAATATGTTAGTAATATTATTTAGATGAGAAATATTGGTGTTGCGGTTAAAACTGATTTGGTTGCCATAGGGGTGGTCTATTGCACCCTGTATACTGAACACTAAGTAAAGTCAGGGGTTTACTGGTGCCGAACGCACCGAAATGCCGTTCCAGTACTGCTTTTCATAAATTTTTTTAACGTTTTGTTTTAATGTTGTACTGGACTATCCACTCCCTCTATCACACTCATTCAACACTCGGGTTAGAATTTTAAGTTCGCCAATCGCCATTCGAAAAACCTCAAGATATCCACACACTACAAGTGCGTTGCGACTTTGCGAGCCAACTACAGTAAAGTCTTCCACGTTGTCCCTTAGCTGGAAATCGAAATGGGATAACTTTAGAGCACCAGACACACTTTTGCCAGCCTCCCAGCACGCTTTTGATGTTCAACGAGCACTGTGAACGATTACAAATAAGAGACCGATGATTCAGAGTCGAAGTGGCCGAAAAATTTAAAAACCTGCGATTGTTAAACTTTTATATTATTAACTTTTTCGGCATGAAAAGGTTTTTAACATATTGATGAGACTACTGTAATCAAAATAAGACTAAATAAAATATAATTTGGACCACATTTAGTGATTAAGACTTTTCGAATAACTCATTTATGTTCATGGTTAATTAATTAAAAAATAAATATCTCAA
The DNA here is from genome assembly GCA_018207615.1 of Philaenus spumarius. Lineage (NCBI taxonomy): Eukaryota > Metazoa > Arthropoda > Insecta > Hemiptera > Aphrophoridae > Philaenus > Philaenus spumarius. The sequence goes on along the minus strand of JAGFPH010012452.1, from coordinate 19,163 downwards.
ATAAGAGCACAACATGGAATACATACAAACAATGGCTGTACACTGACAAACGCCATCGGATTTAAGTTTCTGATAAAGGCTATTGACTAAATAAGAGACATTTTGCACAGTTTTTGCTTAAAATAGTATGTGTCTCTAAAATTTAGTATGTGCTATATACAAGTACAAAAATAGTTACATGTGCATGTGTACTTTTCTTATAAAAGTAAGCATTTGCACCCTTAAACTCACCAAAGGTACGTAAAATATTGGTTTTAGAAGTGAAAATTTCAAAATTCCAGTCAGTTCCAACAGCGTTCCAGTACTGGAAAAATTACGAGTAAACCCCTGAGTAAAGTTTAATATTTCTACAAAAAATACTCAGTGTATGTTTTTTTACTCACTGTAAAAAAAAACCCTTGAAAGAAACATAATTTTAAAAAAAAATTATTCATAACCAGTCTGTTTTAAAGATGTGTAACAAGATCTATTTTCTTGTCTTCATCTTTCTTATACCTTTCTGTAATCACATTAATAACGTTTCTAAAAACTTGATAACAATGTTTTGTTTTAGGGTATTGTATTGAATGCTGTAAATGGACTAGTGATTAGGTGTTCAAACTTCAAAGTCCGTGCTAATGCCAGTTCAGCAATCAGTTCTGTGTGTAAAAGAGAATATTATGGATCTAATTTCATACCTGCATGGAAGGCAATACTTGATGGATTGGAGAATGCTACAAACATGTCTGATTTTAAAGAGTTTAAACATCAAGATAGTCTATTAGAACAAGTTAGTATTTTAGTAATAGCTGATGGTATATTTTTTTGGGTATAGTGGCTAATAGCCTAAATTATACCAAAATCATCCAGAATAACTAAATATTTTTCTACAGCACCGATCGAGATGCGGTTTTCGGCGTTGTATTCGGAGAAGTCTCAGGAAAAAAGTCTACATATAATACCTTGTCGGCAGACAAAAAGTGCATTTTGGGCATGCATATAGTGCATCTAGAAGTGCATCATTTTCCATAATTTATAAAAATTGTTTGAATTCATAAAATCTTATAAAAATTTGTATACCGAATCTGCCCTCCAAAAATATGTCCGATCACCCTGGGACCCCCATGGGGGCAGGGGGGCACTTACCGACCCCAGTAACCTCCGAGTGTACATTTTCTGGTAATTTACTGAGCCCTTTGATTTTTTGCCAAAGAGCCCCCCTGCCTCCATGGGGGGTCCCAGGGTGGTCGGACATATTTTTAATTGCAGATTCAGAATCTACGACCCACAAAACCCCTGCATACAAATTTTGATAAGTTTTCATGAATTCAAACAATTTTTATAAATTATAGGAAATATAATGCACTTTATGCATGCCCAAAATGCACTTTTTGTCTGCCAACAAGGTATGTAGACTTTTTTCCTGAGGCTTCTCCGAACACAATGCCGAAAACCGCATTTCGATCCGTGCTGTAGAAAAATATTTAGGATTTATTGTCTAATTTCCCTGGTCTATAGTCAGAGGAAGCGCACGCAGCGTTGGTAGTCAAGCAGACAATCTGCAACTGCACTATGTCATCAGTGCCTGTACTGCAAACAAACCATGTGTAGTACTAGCTTATTGAAGGAACGTGAATAAATCAGATAAGGATTAAGGGCTTTTATAAAACTAACTGTATAAAATAACTGTATCTACTATCTATTGTCTTATTTAAAGTGATGAATAATAATGTTTCTTAATAAGTTACACATGACTGTTATGAGTAAAAAATTACTACTATTGTAGTTTTTTTTTAACATTATATCTTGAGGGGGGATCGCCAAAATACTCAACCTAAAAATGGGGTTTCAGTGTCTAAAAGGTTGAGAACCATTGCTCTAGAGTATGAAAAGGAGAAGACATTATACATTTTTGTGTAAAAAGGACAGAGAAAGAATATTTCATAATTTTCAAAAAATTCTGATTATTCTGTACTAGTAACAAAAATCTGGAATAGTAAATACAAATATACGTAATATATAAAATAAAAAATTCTCATATACACAATTCTTGATTTCCATAATTATTTATAAAGCCGCCATAATCATCGTCGACTTCTTCCTCACTTTCGTCGCTGGCATCCATATCGCCTGATGGGTTTGAGCAGTTGGTGCCTAAACAGTTCTTACAAGAAATTTTGAAGGAAACTTTATGCTTCCTGCATCCACACGCTGGGCCGCAGCCTGTAGTGGACCCATGACTGTTGGTGGACCTGCGTCATGGTGACTGGCTGAAGCTTCCGGCCTGATCCTTACTGTAAGCCTTTTAGTTGTCATCTCAAAATATTTCAAAACAAAACCTTATGTTTTCCACCCATCGGCCCTGACTCCTCAGCGCATCGGGGGCGTTTCTCATAGTCGGAGTTGAAATCAGCGCCCCCAAAAGCCCCTGAGAAGAAATTTTCAAATCTCTGTTGCAACTTCAAAAATTTCCCCTCAACGCCCCCCTAGGGTCAGAAATGAAGTCTGCTCCCCCAAAAACCCTCAAAAGGAAATTTTCAAGTCTTTATCGCAACTTCACAAATTTCCCCCAGAGCCCTCCGGTGCACCGGGGGCATTTCGCATGGTCCAAAATGAGATCAGCACCCCCAAAAACCCCGAGTATCGATTTTTACAGCTTTTCACCCATTTTAGAGGTTTCAAAAAATTATGCACCCAAGATGCATTGCCGCTTTCCCCTGAAACTGGTCATATATAGACTATTTCCCTGGAAATTTTTCTGAACACGATGTAGAAAACTGCATCCAAATCAGAGCTGTAGGTAAACATTTATTTATTTGGGCCGAAATCGTACTAGTTTGCCTGGTCTTAAAGTTAGACCTTTGTTACATTTCGTGTATGTGAAGCAGCTGCTCAACAAAAATTGTCTGAACAGTACCGTACTTCTTTTGTTATTTTGTTTGTTATTAATTTAAATTAAATGTTTGTATTTTTTCAGCTTTGTGTAAGCTTGTGTCATTTGGCAACTCTAACAGGTGTTCAGGATTTGGCTGCACTGTATGATGTTTTGGTGTTTCATATGGACGTAGCAAAACAACATTTGTCTCAGTTCCACGATAGTGCTGTTCCGGAACGCACGAATATCGTTTTAGAAGCGACCAACCACATAACAGAACTATCTCAGTTATCGGATTTGTCTTCTAATCAAAAAACAGTTACATCAATGTTAAGTGATATTTTTAATGCAGCGTTAATACTATAGTTTTAATATTTGACAGATTATAAAAACCACTACAATGATTAATTTGTTTTGTTGTGGCAGCCAAATTAAAGTAAAAAATTGAGCTGGGTATCAAATAATTGAAAGATAAATCCAAATATATGCACACGTATAAGTTACAAGGATATGCGAGGCAGCTGGTCTGCACCGTTAAAAAGTCCGTCGGAAGTTTTTTATGAAATGCACGTAAAATGGATGTTTGGTGTGCGATATCCCAATGTCGTGTTATAGGGCCTTTATTTTTTTGTACAAATCTGTAGATCGTGGGTTTATCGCAACTTAATTGAACAATTTATAGCCTTTATAGCAGCAGTCGGAATCATTTTCGAGTTTCATACAAACCAAAAAGTAGGCTACAACCTTCCACCGATTAAAGTAGTATCCTTTAATTGTAGTTCTCAAGCAATATTTTCAGCATCAATTTATGATCTGGAGCTGTGTGTAAAATAAATTTTAGCTTGAATATTAATAATATAAACAGCATAAATCTTTTTATTTCCACTTATAAAAATGTATTTTCATAGTATTTATTTATATTTTATTGCCTACGATTATTTTTACTGTTTCTTCGAAAACCATCCTAACCCCCAAATATGCCTTTTGAGGCAAAGGGATTTAAAAATATTTTAACAATGGATTGTTCAATTGTAAACATGTACAGTATAGTTTTATTCTATTCAGGAATTGTAAATTAGTGTACTTGGGTTTATTTTTAGTCTTTTACCAATGTATTTTAATTGTCTAAAAGTTTTCACAAACCAAAAAAGCCACGATGGTGATCAGATGCAACTCGAAACATAAACCTGAACATTCTGACAGCAGCTTCCTGCCCGCTTGTTTGCTGTGTTCACTGAGAAATGACAATCAGTCGCGGCTTGTTTGTTTTGGCCGCTGATCGTTGAGCATATTTTGTTGAATATTAAATTTTCTTTTGCGTTTTGAATGTAATTAGTGTAAGATTTTTGTTTTGTAATGTCATATTGAATTGATACATAATTTTCAAATTTGTTCTTTGTAAAACATAACTGGCTATTATTCTTATTTCTATACCAGTAAAATTATTTTGTTTTCGTTTTATTTCTGGAAATTTTATAAGTAAAAAGAAAAAATAATGCAAGTAAATGTGTTTTATTCAATGAGTAAATCAGCTTAATTTTAATAAACAATACGTTCATGCTTCAGCTGGAAAAAGCTGTAACAATCCAAGTGCGAGGTCAGTGCTGAAAAAACAAAAATTCCCGAATAATAATGATGAACTAAAGGCCATGTCTAAATTACAAAGGGAAGAATCTGATAAAATCTTATCCATAGGTAAAGGCAATGTCGCTGTTGTTTTGAAGCAAATATTTATGCAAATAAATTTATTGAAAATTGAAGTGCTGTTGAATATACTTGTAAAAGACCTTATCATTAGTTTTGAAAATAAAAGTGTGCAAACACTTTCTGAAAGTACAAGACATTTTTTCCTCACCATGTTCATTTCATACATTTTGTATGCCACAACACCACATCGTTCTAAACTCCCCCACATAAATGGATTACCTTCAATACATACATCTAATGTTCTTCTTAAGCCGGTTCTACACGATGCTAAGAACACCTTCCAACGTTGGACGTTTGATGGTTCGTCACATCGTGTGGCCGTTGTTCAAACCTACGAGCGTCCAATGGCGAACGTCGAACATTCGCATTTGACCATATTTGGGCCGATGTCGGTATTTTTGCACCGAGTCAAAGGGATGCCTCCAACGTTTGAAGGAATATGTTCGTTGGTTCGATTCAATGGCTACACGACTCGTTCATATGAAGCACTATTTACACTAAAGACCCGTCTTGTTTATTTATGTTTATCTCTGTGTTTAATTTTAATCAGTAATATTATTCATTTAAATTTTCACAGGTAGCCTAAGTAGGCTACAATTTATATTTAATACTTGATACTAGTAAGTTCCCGTGAAAAATCAGAAACAGATTACCGGTAATTAGATACTATAAATTTAAAAAATTTACCATTTTAAAAACAAATTTTATTTAGGCCTGCCTAAATATGATGTGGGGATTTTTAACCCGTTAAATGTGTACAATTAAAACATATTATTATAGACTGTCTTCCTCGTCCATTTTTGCAACTGGACCAACGTTTGAACCAAACTGTTTTCTTAAATATTGGATCAAACATTCGATTCACCGTGTAGCAGGAACATTCGCTGTACCATCTGTCGAACTTACTTGTCCCAAACGTTCGGTCCAACATTGGAGCGAGCGTTCGTAGCATCGTGTAGAACCGGCTTTAGGGTTATAATCAGTGTCCCTTGCAGGTCTTATCTAAGTACCTTCTACAAATAATTAAATCATTTGTAAGAAACAATGACTTTTTTATAAAAAGTATATGTTGTTTTTGTTTATTGGTATATTTTTAGTTTAATTTGATTATTATAGCTTTAACATAAAAAATATGCTTATATTTCTGTAATTTTAGACATTCATAACAGGAGTTTATTCATATCCATTTATTGATTATTACATGTAAATTATGGTAAATGTCCGAATAATAATAATTACTAACAACAAAACAACATGTGTTTATTTACGTTAAGTCATATATAAATAATAGAGTTATGTTATTTGTAAAATAATAAGAAGTTCATTCTAAATGAACTGGAATTATTTTGCCATTTTGGCCACTTTGTGCAAAACTGATCGCTAGGCTGACACTTGCAACGATAAGCATTGCATAAAATAAAAATATAAATAAATGTTGAATTATACTGTGTTAAAAAAAAATGGGGTTCGGTAAAAAGTTCAAAAATTAAAAAAATATGTCTTAAATCAAAATAAAAATGCTATATGTGGATTATCTAATAACCATTAATATCTCTTCAACACCTCCTTTACCTATTTACCTTAAAAAGAAAAATCGTCGCTCATGTACTACTTAAACTTGCTTATGCACCTCCTAGGCCTATTGCCTCACTTCAATAATAATCATCTCCCACCTTAACTCTTCATAACATCTTTCTTTCAACTTCAACGTAGAACAATATTAATGTTTCACCTTACTTCAACTCATCTTATTATTATAACCTTAAAACTCACCTTACTTAACTTCACCTCAAAAATCACCTTCACTTGACTCCCATAATCTCAATAATAAAAAATAATCATGATAATTTGCGATAATCCACATATAACCCTACTTATGCTCTGTTTGCATATATTTATTTATAATTACTAATCACTGAAAGATACTTGTTAATTAACTCTATTTTCTTAGGGGCGGGAACCTGGCTAATTAAAGTAGTGGCAAAATGGATACACGTGGCTATATAAAGAAATTCAAGGCATTGCGGCAAGACAACAATTGTTTACTCGAACATGATAAAAAATGGATATTTACAGCAATTAAGAAACATAAACATAGTGATACATGTGTACAAACAAGTCAAGAAATTATTTACAATTTTACAAAGTCTCCTGAACCATATCTTAAGTAATGACGCAATAGAAATTAAATGAAGTTGGCTTTTTTATAAATTGAAAAATTTTAATACCTGCAGACAAAAAATACGTCCAATGGCCATTTCTACTTACGGTTTCACTTTTTTATTCGTCGCACTGTTTGTTACCTAGGATTTTTGTAATAAATTTAATTCACTTCCGAGGCCTACCCCACGCTAGTTCCAACAAAGCACATCGAAAGAATATCCGTCGATAAACAACCAATTCCACATGATCAGCTTAATATTCTTAATCACGTCACCTCCAAAGTACATTTACTTTACATTTTGACCAACTTGTCAATACTTTTTTAAAAGAAAATCACATTTTTCTTGCGAAAACACACGCCGGCTTCATTCAACAAACATGAGCTATATCGCCATATTGATAGAAGACGCTTGCTTGCCTTCCCTTCCAACTTATTCCGAGAAGAAACAGAACGTTCCACTTACGTTCTGCATTCCGTGACATCTGTGTTCTTTTATATACATAGATTGGTCCCTTCTCTCTCTTCCAGCTGCTTTCATGATCACTGTACATATTATCATATTAAGTTTTCGATTTATTAAATTGTGCTCTGTACTGTTGTTATATTCATTTTATTTATTTATTCATCGAACTGTTTATAGTCTTAAATACCGCTTCATATTCTTCGCTTATAACTCACCACTCGTTGAAATAAAGTTTCTGTATAATTTTCACTTTTTACACGCTCATATATTAATATGTTTTTTAAGTCTGCTTTTACATTACCTACTTTTACAGTCTGCTTTTACATTACCTACTTTTACAGTCTGCTTTTATGTTTTATTATTTGTAATAAAAAAAATGATTCTACTGTAATTACTTTGCGTCATTAAGAAATGTATTTATATGAAAAAATTAAATGATTAGTATTATTTATGTATTGCGTCATTTATTCATTTAGACCAAATCTCTGTTCCATTAGTCACTATAGGAAACAGCTGATTCATATTTTATTTTATTAATTTCTCTGTGACATGGACATAAGTGTTACAGATACCCCCTGTTCATGAAAGAAATTCAAGGAATTTGCTTTCATGAACACCAAAAACACCACAGTCCATGTAACAGAGAAGAGAAATTTTCTTCCTTTTTTTTTTTTTTAAAATTTCAAAGAAATTTGGTCTTTACATTGTTCAAAAATTTCAAATTTACAAGTTATACTTAAATTTCAATCATTATTCTTATTCCAAAATACTTCACTTGTCAATGTTTACTTTCACTTAACTATTAGTTGCCACAAAAAATTTAAAAATTCAAAAACTCAAAAAATCAAAAATTCAAAAAAAATTAGAAACTCAAAAAATCCAAAAATTAAAAACTCAAAAATCATCTCAAAACAATCAAATATTAAAATCAGATATCACAATTTAAACAACATTAAAAATCAACTACACATAAAAATTAAGTTTCACAATCAAGTATTACAATTAACATTACTGAAAAAATCAAGTTTACATATCATTACTCATTATCAAGATTATCAATCAAATTATACATCATTGTAATCATTCAAGTATCAGAGCTCTCATTGTCCATTTCTCAACATATTATCAGGCTCAACATCTCCTGCAAATTAACATTATACATCAATTGTAGATCAAAATTCACTCATTAATCAATTTTACACATTATTAATTATCATGACAACAAATAAAATTCACTTACTTTCATCTTTAACCTGTGGCAACTCTACACTCAATCACTCTTAGTTATCACATTTTAATCAATCATTCACACTACAAATCAAATTCTTTACAATATTTAAAATTTACATTTACATTCATTCATACCAATTTAACACATCACCTACATATCAAATTGTGAACAAGACCTTTAAAAATGGCAATGACCCCCTCTCAGACAACGTACATGGATAATTCCATGAGAGTGCAACTACCTGACAAAAATTGAAAAGAAGAAAAGAAAATAAAATATTCAACGGCGTATGTATATGTACATAAAAACAAGTTTGTGATGGTGTGCGTCAGCAAACACCATCCTTATAACTATGGAGAAACATCAATATAAATATAAAATTGAAATTTGAAAAATATTTACCATTTGTTTCATTTCATTTCCCTCATACATATCTCCCATCATTCACTCCTTAATCAACCCCCATCAAACTCCCAAACATGTTGTTGAAGGTCACAGCATTGCTATACATTGTCTGTATCCAATGTATAACCCCCTACAACATTTTATTAAAATGAATTTACAATCAGTGAAAACAAATCTAAAATCTTTAGTTTGCCACTCCCCGTTAAACTTTCATACTCGCCTCATTCGCACTACAAGTTACTATACTACATTTCAATTTTATATTTTTCTATAAATTACTAAAAACAAATGAACAAAAAACAAAAAACTATATACAAGAGAGATCGAACACCAATCAGGTAAGAAACTTTTTTCTTTTTCTCGCAGGCCTCTTCAAAATAAGTAGGCCTAGCCTATGTCTTATTATCTTCACTATTTTTTCTTTCTTATTATTATTTAGCCTATAAATTTTGCTCCTATATTTCATTTTTTGTCTTTTGCTTCTCACCCTAGAAATTGTTTTTATATTTTGAAAATAGCTCAATACAGAATTATAACTTTGCTCAAAATTTACTTTTAAAAATCCACAACTCAGAGTATTGATAAGTCTATTTTTATTTACATTTATTTTTACTCTCAAATTCTCCTGCTTATCTTGCGACCAAAACCTATTAAGAAATGCAATTTTAAACTCTTCAAAATTCTTCCATTCCTTTTCATGAACATCAAACCAAATCGCAGCTTCTTCTCTAAAATATTTTCTCATCATGACAGATTTTAACTCCCACTTATCTTGTCTACATTTGTTAAACATTTCTAAAGCATTCAAAAATGTTTTTGGATGCGGTTCTCTTTTCTCATGGTAAAAATCTGGTATTATGGTTTCATTTTTTATATCCCCAATCATAACTACAGAATTATTATCTAGCCTACTTTCCATATCACTCTTAAATTCTTCTAAGTTATTATTCACACTCTTAAATTTAGAATTAATTTTGTCCGTAAAGTCGATTTCCAAATCTTTTGTTTTTTGTTTCACCTGTTCTACTTCTATATCCACCAATGTAAATTTATCATCCATTTTCCGTTCTATTTTAATTAAATTACTTTCAACTTTGCTTTCAATTTCAAAATATTTATTTTCTACTACCTCTACTTTATTAGTCACACTCTGGTTCACTTCTGTTAACTTATTTTCAAAAGATTTGGAAATGTCATTCACTCTACTATCTATTGACTCTATTTTTACATCTAGGCTTTTAGAAATTTCATTGAATCTTAAATCATTTTCTACTTTCAAGTCTTGCATCTCTATTTTGAGATTGTCTAATTTAGAGTTTAAATTGTCATTATTTGCTTTTATTTCTGTTCTTAAATTATCATTATTTGTTTTGATCTCTACACTTAAATTTTCAATCTTACTATTTAGATTTTCATTGTTTACTTTGATTTCTGTTTTAAAATTAGTTAAAAAGCTCATCATTTTTTCAAAATTATCCTCAGCAAAATTATCATTTAACCTAACCTCCTTCAAACTTTCACTAGGCTTATCTTTACTTGTCTCTTTCATTTCTGACTCCTCTACCTTACTTTGTACACTCTCATTTACGGACTGATCCAATTCTAAACCTGAATCATTCAGGCCCAACTCTTCTACCCTGTTTGCCATATTTTAGAATTTATTTCAACAATTTGAAATTGAGTTGTCTGCCACAACGCCTCAAAAATCTCCAAAATCGCCACGACATCCATTCCGCCTTCGTTTAATAGCCCCACGTTGGGCGCCATTATAAAAATATAAAATTTTTATAAATAAAAATAAAATCACCTGCTACTTCGGTTTGTGGAAGCCTTAATGCTTACTTATTTTTATTATTAAGAAAGATAATATATTATTTTATGTTTTGTATTATTTAACAACTGTAATAATGTTTATTTAGTTTTATTCTGTAATGGAAATAATTATTTAATTAATTAAAAGATATATTTTTAACTGAAAACATTTTGTTTTACTTTTCACATTTTTATAAGAGTTTCAGAAGAATGTATCTGCTATAAAGGATCGAGTAATAGAGTGCAAATTCCAAATAATTTTTTTGGAACGAAGTTCCTTAACACGGGTTGCGGTATGAGCTAACATATAGAAAATGTAATGTGTAACGAAAAAGGAGTTGGTTATGGTGTAAAAAAATTGTTTGTTATGGCAATGACAAAAATAAAATACAAGTAATGAAAAAGCGTTACCAAATTGGTTGCTATGGCGATGAATGTAAATACATTCAAGAAACATGTGTTTTGGTTCATCAATTTAAATTAAGAGACGATCGGTTCCGCCAGGCGTAGTTCAGATATTATCATCAAGCGCTGAAATACATTCAATAAACATAAAATGTTCGTTCATCAGTCTAGGCCTAACCTAAAATTATTGTATGTATATTTCATCTATTTTACCTGTCTTAACGGCAACATACATACAATAATTTTACGTTACGCCTAGAAAGTAATTTTAAGTCTAGGCCTAACCTAAAATGATTGTAAATATGTTGCCGTTAAGATAGGTAAAACAAATTAAACATGCACACAATAATTTTAGGTTAGGCCTAGACTGATGAACAAACATTTTATGTTTATTGAATGTATTTATAATGAATGAACATTTAACTGTATTTACCATCTTAGCTTTGATGTTATAATTAATTCTACACCTTTATTATAATAATACCTATAAAAACAAACCAGTATGTATACAAAAAACAATAGAACTGTATTTAATCTACTTGATATCCAGTAAATTAAATATATGTAGGCCTATTTTGTTTATAGTAAACAACTCCACAGCAACAAAAAGTAAGTCCAACGTTATTTAGGTATTTTTGAAAATACAACTTAAAATAAATTAGTAATTTATAAATCTAAAATGACAACTTCTGTCAACAAATATCATAAAGTTAAACTAAAAGGATAAAGAGTGCAGCACGTGACAGAACTGGTCTGAAACATTTAATTTCTTTATTGAAATTTAATATTTGATTTAACAGCGCATTCTAGTTACAAATAAAATAATAGATGTTTGCTCTTTAGTGCATTTATTTATATAAGTCCCCAGATGGCAGCACTAATCAGACACTTTTAACTCCATTGAGTTTCAAAATTTGACTTACAGAATACAGGGCAATCTAGTAAAAAAATTATTTTGGAATAGTACGTATTTAGGTAGCAGCACATTACGAGACTGATGAGAAACTTTGGAGTATCAATGTCAACATGATTCCAACATTTGGCAGTAATATTGTAAAATAAATCTGCAAAAATAGTTACCGAGAATTCCTCAGTGAGGCGGCACACTTTTTTTTTATAAAACAATAAATTTGTCCTGCCTCACTGTTAAAAATCACTCCAAAATGAAATAGTAAATCTGCACTAAATTTACCAACAATGTAATCTTTGTAAACAAATCTTTCTATCCGTAAGGTGCTGCCACCTGGCACATTAAACTTCGAAACTATTTGTCGACATTGCTACCTACACTCAAATTAGTAACTGGTATTAAATAATCATATCTGTAAGGTGCTGCCACCTTGTATTTTAAAATTTGAAACTATTTATCGTTACTTTACAATACTGTATAGTCCGGAAGATGTTACCAAATTATTAACTGTTAATAATTTTTCCAGTACTGTATTTTAGAGTAAATCACTGCAGACAAAATTTTAATATTTATTGTCTCGTAATGTGCTGCCCCCTGTGATATGTATACGAAAAGCAAATAAATTTGTAATCAATTATTATTGATTTAGCAAAGCTATAAATTAAAAACATTTTGAACATTTATTAGAACTATAACAAAACTAGAGGACTTCGACCTCTGTTCGCTTCGCTCACCATACCCCCGCGACGACTCAAGACAAAGCGAATTGTTTAACTTAAAGTTCGCTTACCAACCCCTGTGGCGAAGCAAATGCAAACAGATTATTGTATACCATAATATTTTCACGGGAATGGCTATTGGGGCACAGAATTTTCATACAGAAGAATGGTAATTTTCAAGTTATAAAATATGTCCAAAATGTGATTTAGTAAAGCAGTATTTCAAACTGATCAGATAGACCTAAAGAATAACAAATTTTTAATAGCGAAAGGTGTTTGGATTATAATGCAATAAGCCTTTTTCGTTGATTGTGTTTGCTATTACTTAACCTAAAAAAACTTTTGGTTGTAAAACCTGAGTCTAAATTATTCGCCAAGTTGGTTGAAATGGTAATACATGTAAATGCTTTCAAGAAATGTGTGTTGGTTCAGTATAGAACTAAAATAATGCAAACTTAACTGTAAAAGTTTTGACTGAAACTAGATGTTTTATTTATAATTTGTAACAACAGCTGATGTTTGAATTACAGTATAATATGGTAGATTTTTCATTGTACTAACCAAACCTTTAAAAGTTGTTGGTTGTGAAAATAATTAACTGATTTTAAATTTGCTAAGATAATGAATATAAATCCATTCAACAAACAGGTGTTGGCCACACCTAGAATTAGCTAAGCTCTTGATTCAAATCTGCTTTTTTATCTGTTATAGGAGCGCGAACCCAAGAATTTTGACTATTTTCAACCATTAAAATCAATATTTAGCATAATCCTTTCTTAATGCATCTCTACATAAAGGTAGGTGGGTAGGAAACCTGAAAGTGTTTTGCTCTAGCTATCATAGTTTTGGCTGTTCCTTGATTATGCATCAGACAGGTCTTCTTTTATTTATGCAGATACTTTAAGCTATACAATTATTATTAGGCTACAGTATCCAAAATTGCATAACCTTTATCTCACAGAAAAAATTTATTTAATTTGTCTTGAGAAATTATTGTAGAATTTATAGTAATACAAATTTGTATTCAAAGGTTTATGTAAAAAAAAAAAACAATCTTGGTTGAAGTAAATCAGTTTTTTTCCTTACCTTTCAAGGGCGCCCATATATTTTCTAAGGGGATCCGGAGAAATTTTTGATCTCCCCAGAAAACTATTTGGCTGCTCAGGTGAAATATTAACCTACTCAGTATTGAGTCTGTATCTTTACACCGTCGATGAATACACAAAGCTACACTGCGTCTTGAGGCGCACCAAGTAAGTGACCCAGCAGCTTATGCTTGAACCCTTGTGAAAAATAAAATAAGTACAGTAAGACCTCTATAATCCGGCACGCTCTAGGATCCGGCGACGCCGGATTATTGAATATGCCAGATTATCGAGGTCTTCCTTTAGAATGGTTTAAGCAGGGAATAAACTATAAGTAAATGCACATGAACCATATATATTATTGGGTTGTTAAAGAGTAGTTACAACAATCATTACAATACATAAAATAAAAACTGCACATGGACTCGTAAATTACACGTTGAAACTACGTAAAAATGAGAGATTGCCGCTAACTGATGAGCCTCAGGTAAAGTGGCTCCATTCCCCTTTGCTGTTGGCTTCTGTTAGTCAGTACGTGGTGGGGGTTTGCTATTTTTACTCCAGTCTGTCACAAATTCTTCGAACCCCTTTCACTTCCAAACTGTGCAAAGCGGTTTTAAATCGAACAACTATTTACAAGAAAATCAATGTATTTTTTCCAAAGATTTCAATTTGTTCAAATAATCTTCATTAAGTGGAATACGTTCAACAAAATACTGTCAGCAACGAAAGTGTTAAATGGTCCCTTTAACCGGGAACGTTTTTAAAGGATGACGAGAGCACATTGTTTTGAATCGGTTCGATTTTTAGGAGAAATGTTTGTTTTGGACAAGTTTATAGAGCAGTAGATTTTTACACACCGTTTTTGACGTATGTGGAGCCAACAGACTGTGTGGACCGTGCCTAAATCACTCAATAATTACAAAAACTGCAATTTTTCAAGATGATGGATGCTGAACTATCAAGGTCTTACTGTAATATGTAAAATAAAACGGTATAAAACATATTCTAGTGCTAAACCACTTCTATGTAATATAATTTTAAATAATTCTCTTAAAAGAAAAATAACTGAAAATAATACAGTAGAACGTCGATAATTCGAGCCAATTGGGGCTGACCGTACCTCGAACTACAAAAAAACTCGGAATACGCAGGGAAATTGACAAAAATAAAGAATAATACATTTTTTAATGTTTTTATTAGAACATTTAATAATAGAAAATGTTTCGATTATATCTCTATTACGGCACCATTCCCCTACAGATACTTCACGGTCACTGTACTCAGCTGCAAGTTTTTTCAAGGTTTCACAATTGTCTAGTATTTTCAAAGCCTCTAATTTTTTTAATTGGCACAAACTTCCTTTTGGCTTTTCCGCTCATTGTTACACAATCAAAATTAAAACTTCAAAAACTTTTAACAGAAACAGTAAAGAATTCACTCACTAATCAAATGTACTAAACACCAATATGCTTCCATGGAAACTGACAGTTTACTATTTGAAATTGAACTATTTTTAGAATAACAAGAAGGGGAGACAGTCAAGTATGGGGTGTATGTCTGAACTGAAATGAGATATAAGGCGCGTCGGCGAGACAAAATGTTGACTCATTACCTGCCTGCGAGTGTTGGTGTGTCGCCAAGCGAACATATCGCTTGTCACTTTCAAAAGACAAGTTGACATTTTAAACGTACAATGGGGCAGCGATAACAAAGTAATTTTGAAGTTGTGTTGTAATCAATCTTTTAAAAGCTTTAAAATAGTCAAAAAAGCTGTTTTTAATTTTGCAAACACAGCTAGAAATACCCGGACTCTCGAACTACTGCGACTCGAATTATCGAGTTTCTACTGTGTACATATTTTTCTCTCACTGGGGGGCACGGCTCGCTCTGCCCATACTTCCAAGAATTTATGTATGGAAACGCATTTTCTAGTTTATGTACGTTTCTTAAATTATATGTTAGTACCAGGAGACCGAGCTAAAGCTCGATTATAAGCAGGGCTATGATTTCAATAACTATTATTGCAAATTTCCGTGAACATCGTTTAGGTTAGGCCTATAACATTAAACAACTAAATAAAGGGTATGTTTATTTAGCAGAAGTATTCGTTGCCATGGTAACTATAAATAGATACAACATTAGGCTTACCTCTAATAAAATACAGTTTAAAAGAAAACAGATGATTATTGTAATGGCATTGAAAACATTTGCATCAGCTATGCTTCGTTTAAAAGAAAACAGATGATTATTGTAATGACATTGAAAACATTTGCATCAGCTGTGCTTTGTATTGTTTAAAATGGACAAATTTCACTTTTTAATTTAATAAAAAGACGTAGAAAACGAATTTTCCCAGACTGGTGACCATTTCCAATCGATTTCTCGTGGCCAAAAGTCCCATATAAAATCAAAAATCCTTAGACGGAGATTCCAGATCCATTTAGCAGACAGACAATTATCTCTCGCTTTAGAAGATAAGATAATAGTTCAAAAACAATAACAAATATTGTATATTGGTATTTATTTTAAAAGTAAAAATGAGTGTCTAACATGCTTATTCATTTGGCATATTATTATTCCAGTCAGTATCTCCTAAAATACCGTACGCTACTTCGTCCTACTGTACATACATAATACGGAATTTGTGCATTTTGCACTCATTTTTTGTTTGTTTATGGACTAATGTACAAACACACATAATACAGAACTGCAATAAACTACAATTTCATACAACTTATATCTGTATACCTTATACTCATTTCGGTATTTTGCATGAAAAATCTAACAGTCTTACTTGCAAAGACGGGATACTGGATTTACATTGAAAAGGTACATTTTGTAAATGTATAACACTTAGTACCATTAATTCCCTTACTTACATAATATACAAAGGGCGCTCTTAGAACATTGCAAAATCAAGAAAACTACTGAATATTATTTAGATGAAACTTTTTAAGGAACAAGTTGGCAATCTTAACAGCAAATAATCAATCATCTACTTGAACTAAATAAACACATTTTTTCTTTTTACTTTTCAAAATAGCATTTCCTCATGAAACGTGTATGCTTCTTGAGCAATGTTCAGTGGTAAGATATGAAACCAGCAAAAATTTACTTGAAAATACTGAAACAGTATGGTGAAAAGTTTTTTAAGCCCTACCCTCTGTTTGTAAATGGATTTGAACAGAACAAGTGTAACCCTGGACTACTGGTTGAAATCCTGACCAACTTACTAATCAAAATATGGCCTTATTGGCAATGAAGGGTGTAATATTTTTACAGTTGCTGATTTGTATAATTTTAGTGTTCGATCATTTAATGACCAGATGAATTATCACAAAATAAGTTATAGATGGGCCTCAGTTGACTCAACCATAAAGACAGATGTCGTTGTATTTGATCCGTTCTTAAGCAACAGTTTTTAATGACATTTATTGACTTTCTAGACTGTGTTGTAAACCTGCGATAAAACATGAATTCACCACTATGAGCCTGAATCCAAAAGGTCAAGTTTTGAATGGGAACATCTGGATTCGCCTAAACTTACCCTTTTGCCAGTGAAGTGACGCCACCTTCTGGGAATCTCGATTCCCAAATTTGGTGACTTTTTAGAAGATCAACAATTAAGTAGAAACTTCGAAAATCAACCATCGCACGCTTAGTGTGTGAATTTTTTTAGTAAATATTGAAAAGTACAAGGATTGGTAATTAACTTTGGAATTAAAACTAATTTAATATTGACTGTTTGATCCATGTATAATCTATTTAAGAGCGGCCATGTTTTTTTTTTGCTACTTTTTTATGCAAGTCCATGTCTTTATTTTTTAGAACATGAAAAATTATTTTAAATTATTGAACCCATTTTAATGATATGGACGATCATAAAAAATAAGAAAAGGACAGATATGTGACATTTTATTTTTATTTTAAAAAGGTCAATTATACATAATTTAAAAAATGTTGGTGATCTTCATCAGCAAGACCTTTAAAAGTTCCTGTAAAAGAAAAAAAGAAACAATTAGTAATTTAGTTTTTATCAGAAATTTTTTTAAATTGTTACCAAAACTAAATGAATGCAGTAGTACACATATTTTTTAGTTGAAAAATACATACTTGGATAATACGCCATCCTTTTGTGCCAACCGCCTAATGCAGTCATCAGATTCACCCTGTAAAACAAAGATAATTAAATTACAAGATGGTTAAAATTTTTCAAAACATCCTTCCGTCAGAATCTGTACGTATATTGTATGTATCGTATCAAACTAGTGACATGGCTTTAGTTAACTAGTAAAATTTTGATTTGTTTAATGATAAGTTTGTAACAAGTATATTTATTTAGTTGGAATTAATTTTTAAATCTATTATAAATATAGTTTTAAAATATTTTACAAAGCTGAAACAAAAAGATCAGAGTGGCCTGGTATCATTCCCAAGTACTGTAAGTGAAAGGTATAAATATAATTTCTATAAATAATAACCTATATTTATAAATAAAAATGTAAAATGTTTGTTTGTTCAAAATTTTAAATCTCCGAAAGTTTTTGACCAATTGCTTTGAAGTTTTGACACAACGTTGCATTGTATCTTTACATACTTTTTGAAAAACATTTGATGGACGTAAAAACAACTATACTAAATATTGTTTCATTATACTGCACCGAATACAGTTGTTTTTTTACCTGTTCATAGACAAGTGCCTATTTTCCGTGTACTACACAGACAATTTTCTGTGTACTAGGCCTACACCAAAAGTTTTCTGTGATCCAGCTGATTTTACAAATAAGAAAACGTATCAATTTTATGTAAACAGCTAATTTTAACAATAACACATTTATTTT
The DNA here is from genome assembly GCA_018207615.1 of Philaenus spumarius. Classification (NCBI taxonomy): domain Eukaryota; kingdom Metazoa; phylum Arthropoda; class Insecta; order Hemiptera; family Aphrophoridae; genus Philaenus; species Philaenus spumarius. The sequence continues at coordinate 564 of JAGFPH010012452.1, read as the reverse complement.
ATGATAACTGGATTTCAGTGATGAATATAATTAGCCTGCTCTACTCAGCTAAGGATTAAATATTCAAAATAACACAAATTGTACTATAAATATTAATTTCAAATAGTATGATAATTTATAATGATATCAAATCTCATGAATCACACAATGACCTATAACCGAAAGATTGCCAATTCACAAAAGCAAAAACAAACCTAGCCTACTTCAACCAAGCTCACAATAAATTATACCACACTTTTATATAGCACTTTTCCATTTATTAACACACTATAAAATAAACGGTACCAGGAACTGGCACATACTTTCTCACAAACATATTTAAATTACTAAACAGATTCACTGTGACTTGTAGGGTGGGGTAGGAGAGTTGTTTTTTTATTAAAGTTGGAGATTAACTAATAAATATTATTATTAATATCTAGAGAGAAAACCATTCGATCGATTTCGAACAAATTTGCACCAAACACGTCAATTAGGTCTTTATAAATGCACGTAAAAAGGATTTGAAAAATTTTGAAAAAAAAACCTTCTTTATGCCCAAAAAACCCCCAAAAGTCTGTTATT
>JAGFPH010012451.1:18656-30177 GCA_018207615.1 Philaenus spumarius | reverse complement strand
GGGCACATATAGAGTTAATTACCTTTCATTTAACACAAACCGCATGTCAATCGGACCAATAGAACTCGAGATCTCACTTGGAATAGGTTTAAACAATTTCCCCATGTTATTGCCATAAGAGATTTTAATTTCCGTTTTTTGAAAATTTAGTGATGTAATTACTAAAATCCAAGTAAAATGGGCAAATATAGAGCTAATTACTTTTCATTTAACACAAATCGCATGTCAATCGGCCCAATAGAACTCGAGATCTCACTCGGATTACAAACAACCTTTTCAAATTAATATATAGATTATAAAAGCCAAAGTGTGATACAACGAATAGTCATGTTTTTAAATGACAAACTACAATATAGAAAATGTTTTAAAATTGTACAAACTTACATTAAAACTTAATGAATTTAAATTATCCATTTTCATAATTTTATAACTATCAACCATCACAACTTAAAATGACTAGTAAAGTACTGAGTGAAAATATAGAGCTCAACACAGCTGTTATAAAAGGAGGGAATGTAATCATGCATTGTTCACATAGTTCAAGAGTTTCTCTACAGACTCCAGCACTTTACATAGAAAATAATATAATTTTGTAAAAAGAAATAGGTTTCCGTAGATACGTAATGCTATGTTCACTCAAGATGGCCATATGAGTGTTGGCAAAATTTTGTATTAGGCACTCTGAGTGGCCTACGAGCCGGGAGGAACAATACTCCAAAAACAATTCCAAGCTGCTACAGAAAATGGCATGGTCACTCCCAGTGGCCATACGACTCCAGAGGAACTTTTTTAAAAACGCTCTTCGAGCGCAAAGGGTTAAAATAGTTGTTTCTATCATTATGTGTTAAAGTTATTAAAACTAAGATTATACTTTTTCATTGGTTTATAACAGGTTCCATGGCATAGCATAGAATTTGTTAATTACATTTTATACTCGGTATAAATCAATTCTCGAACTCTCTTATCTATAGAAATCTAAGTGGTTGTTAGACTAAATTAGCTTTTGTTTTGTGATAAATTTGAATTTTTAGCATCTGTCATGAAATTTTAAACATTTTTATTTGAAAAAGGTCATGTGTCAAATTATTTAACTATAAATCACTAACCACACAAATTTTACTATGGGGTTGCAAAAACTAAAATATCTTTGTCTATGAGAGAACTATAGACATACCCATTCTTATAGCTTTAGTTTGGGCTTAAACATGAAAATGTGTAGTGTTTTTTTTGTGCTGCTCTTCCATTATTGTGAGTTAATAAACAAATCTTCTTCGTAGTGACGAATGGTTAGTTACAGCGCAACTTTTAACTTATTAGGGCTTCACCATGCTTAAACTTTGTAAACATGTGTGATATTCTTTAAAAGAAAACTATAAAATATAAATTTTTTAAGTTATTACATTGTACTTATTATGGTTTTGATTTTCTTTTATGTTTGAACATTTGTCACTTTTTTTTAATAGTATCATCAGTATTATTTTCCTACAATTTAATATAAAAATGTGTAAAATATGTGAACACTATTTCTATGACACAAAAGCATCAGTAGAGAGTAAATAAATCGTGAAGTTATTGCAGTGTTATATTATTTTTGGTGAACAAAAAAATAATAACAGTCTTCAAATTGAATAATGGTTAGTGTTATTTTTTCCTTTTTAAGATTTCATGCATTTATTAAGTTGTTGCACTTAGAATATGTAATTGTCTAAGATGGCAAACGATTTGTTCATTGTGATAATAATATATCTTGTAAACGAAAACAAGTGATTGAGCCAATGTAAAATAAAGTGTCACATGTGCATGTTCTTATAAAAATGTCAGTTACTTTCAGGAGGGCAGACCAAAATTAAGAAGTTTTAACTTAAAATTAATAAGTTATCAAGTACTTACTGTACACCGTCTGTGACTTCTAATTTCTTTTTATTATGCGTTTCAGGGCTTACGTCCCTTCATCAGATATCCCCTCTCATATGAGGTCGTCAAACATTAAATACTGTACTAATAACATGTACATTACTTTCCACAAATATTACTTTTAAAAAAATTTCACTTAAGTTATTGTACTCTAAAGCAGCATTTACACCTGAGTAAGTAACAAATGTTAACTTTTTGTTGGAAACACAGGTTGTTAACAAAAGTTATTAACATTTGGTTTTTACTTTAAGTTTTGTTATCAACATTTCACCATGTCAGTTGCTGCGAGAATGTCGATTATGGAGGACATGGTTCTTGCTGCAGCTGCCTGTATCATTTTGGGGAAGCAGAGGACACTAGAAGATTCTGCGTTAATTCTTTTCTGAAAGCAAGAGCTAGATATAGTGGAAGTGACATGCTACAAGATCTATGAGTATTATTACCAATTCCCTACTCTACTCTGTTTGACTTAATACATTCTCCATTGTGATTTGTGAGCACAACACAGTAAAACACAAACAACTAAAACAAATACTAATAACTTACTACAAATGTAAACAAAACATAATCACATTAGTATTTTAGTCTACTCATCTAGCTCAACTAGAATGGCAAGACTTGTTGCGGAGCGGGGCGTGGAGGGGTAAATGTTACCAACATCAAAATGTGCAGTAACATTTTTTAATAATAATGTTATCAACATTCTCGGAAGATCAAAGAATGTTACCAACTCTTGGTGGATAACAAAATTTGTGTTATAACACGGTATTTTTGTTGATAACATCAAATGTTACCAACAAATTCAGGAATGTTTTTTAAATGTTATCAACAAATATTATTAACAGGGGCTATTACTCTGTGTGAACGCTGCTTAACAACCATGTAATGTTCTTTAGATATTGAAAGTATTTTAGATTTTGTTTATAACCTACATATTCATTAGGCTGTTTTACAAATGGAAAAATTTACATTGTACATAGTCTTATGAACTTTTAAAAGTGAATTCATTAAAATTATTTACCATAGTAGTGCATACACTCCATATATGTGTGTTATAAAATCATATTGTCTTTTCAGGAAATAGTTTATTTATAACTCCTACTGTTGTCCCTTTATTTACGTGAAACTAGGAGCAGAGCCTCTGCACGCTTCTCTCACCAACTCCAGCGGCGACCCATATGGCGAACCCAATGTAAAAGGTTATTGTATATGTAAGGAAATAATATAATATCTAATACCAGATGTTTGACTTACAATACAGTAAAACTTTTGTTTGCGTTTACCTAGTCTAAAAAAACTGTTAGGCCTAGGTGTGAAGAATAATTACCTGATACTAAATTTGACAAATTGCTTGCAAATAAACGTGTTTTGGTTCATTGTAGGCCTTACCTGAAATTATGTCAAGTTTTTTATCCAAATCAGCTGTTTTATTTACAATACATGTAACAGCAGATGTTTGAATTGAATTACTAAAAAAGTATAAAAAAGCTGTTGGTTGTGAAGAATGATAAACTGATTTTAACTTTTCACTATTTTTACGCTTTCAAACACAAATTTTGCAAAATCCTTTCTTAGTGTGCTTCTAGACAAATAAGAATATAGCTTAAATTTTCGTTTTTGTACCTTAGTAGTTTTTGCTCTACGTTGATTCTATGTCAGCCATTCAGTTAGGGCAAAGCTGATATAATATGGATGTATCACTTAAAATGCATATTACCTAACTTTTCATAATGATTTGTAAAAACGGCAGCCACAACAGCTGAGTACATTATGAGAGTAGGATCAGCTGTTCCTTGTAACTTTTCTTGGTGGAGCAGCAGGATATGTACACATTGTAGTCTCAATAAGATTACTATTAGCTTTCGCAACAGTATCTTCATTTATTTATAATAGAATTAGTCTAATTTAATGCAAAACTACTAAAACTGTGTAGAGAAACTGGTTAAAAATTGTTGTTTTTGATGTTAGCAAAAACTATTTTAATTCAAAACAACATTTTTACTATAAAAAATGCAAACAGGATAATATAATATTTTTACTAATTAATTAAGACTTAATTTTAAAAATTGAGTGACATTAAACATAAAACGTATGTTTTATTTCGATTAAGGGTTCATAATGGCCACAAAGAAAGAAACAGAAAATTAATTACAAATTTAAGTTTAATTGAAAAATGATAAAAAGATTAGTATTAAAAATATTACTTTATGAAAATCAGCTTAAGGCATTATTAAAAATTACAATTATTGTTAAAACGAAACATCAGAATTCTTCACTGGTCAGAAAACTCCCTGCAACAGACAAAACAATATTGTTTATTAGTGGAGCATTTTGAAGACAAACTTCATACAGATTTCAAGAGAATATACTATACAATAAACTGCATATTCAGAGTACAATTCTTAAATTCTAAAAAGAAAGTTCAGGTATAGGAAGTAATGTAAATACAGTAATTTAATTTCGAAGGAACAATCCCTATCAAAATTAGCAGTTCCTATGGCTTCTATAGAGTGATTACCAGTAAAAGTTACCATAGTATATTAGCTTTAATACTTCAACCAAAAAGTAGTTTCCATTAATTTTAAACTGAGTTAATCATAAACCTGATGTTACGGAATTTCAAATAATGTTGGCAAGTTTTAGGAACTTAAGTTCATCAAGTCCCTTTAACTCTCTTCTTTATTTTTGTTACTGGAAATAAGTTAACAAAACTTTATAATATATCTTTGTTTTGACAAATCTGACTTTCTATGATCTTGGAAGGCATGGGAGGGGGGAAGAGGATTTGGGGAAACAATTTCAAATGTAAAAAGTAGATCAACATACACCGCTGAAAAACATATATGGCGCAAACTTGAGCTTTTAAAGTTTTGTGAAAGGTCAATGGTTGTATTCTTGGTTACATTTATTTGAACACATAGAAACACAGATAAATTAGTGACACCAGTGTTTATTTTTAGTTTCTTTTTGTAAAATGTGTAAATTTAACCTTAAACAACCTGTTATTCCTAATATTAACAAATTAATAACTTGCTTTGATGTTATAGTAAAAATAAAATTTTCCAAAACTTTGATTGTCTAATACTTTGAAATGAAGCAACATACTAACCTGTAATTTGCGTCATTCTATTTCTTTTTTAATAAGCTTTAGACCACCTTTACATTTGAGAAAATGTCATCGCGTATAACTTATATTGATATAATTAATAGAGAAAAATATATTTTACAGTATTTAAATTTTAAAATGCACAATTTTGTAAAAGTAGGCTATATCATTATTAAGGGTCTGCTCCAGTACCCAACGAGAAAGCAACCGTAAACAAGCGCTTCTCTCTATAAACGTATCTAAACAGTGCAATTTCTTGCAGCTGAGCGCTTTGTCATTGCCTCATTTCAAACCATTTTATAAATCCATCTTTTGTAATTGAGTGCTGAAAAAAAAACTGAATATTCTTTTTTCGGATCCGGCTTGCAAATTACTTTTCATTATTAATTGTTTACTGAGTTAGAAAAAAATTCAAACTTTGTACTTACAAAATGTCAATCACATAACAAAAGAAAAGCATTAAAAAAAAACTAAAATGCAAAACGGATGCGTATTGTAATTGTGCTTAAAATGAGACCTTGCAAACAATTTTATAATAAAAAATAAACAAAATAAATGGTTTAAAATTTAACATTGCTCTTATGGGATAAAAATCCAAGATGGCCGCCACTACAGCAGACCCTTAAGTTAAAATTTGTAAATTCAGCTGAGCTAATATAATTACATTGTTTATTGGTGACCATCAGGCTAATGCGTGCCCTAGTAGGACATCCATCTTTGGTAGTGACTAAATCATACTTTCATATATTACTCCAATTAAAAAATACAATTTCAAAACTAAGCTTACACATTCAAAACACAAAACAATATTCAATTATAAAGCAAGATTAAACTTGTACCCCAAGTCTTTTACATTCACAATCCATTTAAAGCAAAAGGTGAACAAATACACTTTTTATAAAAAATCAATTCAGTTTAAACAGTACTATTATTAATAGGTTTCATTGTATTTCTCATTCAAATAATTTTTGTTCACATTTCACTCCAACAATTTTTCATACAATTGTTTGAATTATTTTATATTTAAAAAATGTATTTGGAACGGCTAGTTCACATTTTCATTTAAAAATGCTATTCTATGTTTAAATACCACAAAAAAGTTGTTTGATTAATTTTGTAAATAATGTTACGCAAACAAAATATGCCTATACTCAAAGTTGTTAGTAATATAACCGGATCACCGAGCATCGAGCATCTAAAACGTAACAAATTTAAATATAATACTAACTTAAAATAGAATAGTAAGCATAATTAAAACGCATTATTATATTCTCTATATATACAAATTAATTTTTCTTTGCTTCTTTAATTCTTCGTCATTTATGCTATTAGCCTACTCAAAAACTATTAGACCGATTTTACTAAAAATTTCACATATTATCCATATTAATGTAAGGAGTGTTTCGACATGACAATTACTACAATCTAAGGGGTTGAAATGGGGTTGCTACCCTTACACAATAAATTGAACTGACTTCTTAAAAGCTATAAAACTCAAATTCTGCAATCAACTATTGTTAATTGATATATAAAACCATCTGCAATTCGATTGCTTAATTTAAGTGGATGTCATGGGATAACTGCCCTTAAAATTAAATAATTATTTAAACACTCACTTTTATATATAGGCCTACCTATGCTCAAAAACTACTCATCTAATTTGACTAAAAATTGCACAATTTTTACATATTAGTATACAATAAAAATAAATTGCACTAACTTCCTACAAGCTGTAAAGCTTAATTTGTGTGATGTTATTCTTAATTGATACAAAAACCATTTGCATTTCTATTACTTAACTCAAAATAATGAAATGGTATAGTTAGCGTTAAAACTATATAATAATTAAAATGATTCAGCTACCCATATAAAATAAATTACATTAACATTAAACACCCATATGTTTAATAGCGCTCTACCACCTGCACTGATCATACAAGTCTTATTTTATTTCAAAATTAATTTACCAATACACTCACTAAATCGTGAGTTTGTTAATTTAATCAAAGCATATTATTTGATTTAAATACTAAAATTAAGCAACAGCGAAGCAAAAAGAAATTGGAGCTTTGACGGAATTGAAGTTGATTGAGTTGTTTTTTTGTAAATTGATTTATATAGCTGATGGGTCTAGGTTATAGGTTATACAAGAATATTTCTTTTGCTTTAACAAATAAATTATGGTTAGATTAAATAATTTGTATTTTTACTACGCTAATATTTACAAAATTATTTGTTGTTTATTATTTTCATATAGACTTAGAGTGTAGGCTTTACATAAAGCTTTGTATTTGTATAATATGAGTATATTATGCTGTTTATTATTAAATAATCATTTATTTTATGTATTATTTGTTTTTGTTTAAAAATATAAACATTTCAGTAGTAAAACAGCTGATTGTTTGACATGTAGGCTTATATATACATTTTTTTAAATTGAATAATATGAGTATATTATGATTATTATTAACAAACGATCTTTCACAAAAATAATATTTACTAATATTTATTAATTGTGTTTCATTTGTTTCAAAATATAAACATTTCAAAGATAAACAGATAAACTTTGACTTCAACTGTCAATAGTCAAACCTATTTAAATACGTATTTATAATGTATTTATTTGTAATTCATCATTAAGACTTTGGTGTTATTTTCTCAATTGAGCTTGATTTTGGTGTCATTTCGCTTCTCTAATTGTTAGTGTCCCTAGCTTATAATATGAGGCCGGATATTTTTTCGATTTTCCGCTCCCGAGATTGTTGACTAGGACAAACTTTGTCATATTAATACAGTAGGATACATGGGCAGTTTAAAATAATTCAATTCTGATTTGGGAGTTAGTTTTTGGGCATTCGAGAAAAATTTTTCTTAGAGTCCATTGAATGAAAGCCAAACACAAAAAGGAATCCAAAAACGCAAAATTTAATTATTTTATAAATACCTTGTTGAGTAAAAAATGTAAACTCGTCCAACCTTTTACTCATCAGTAGGCCTATATTATCTTTTGAGATGCTAAAAAAAAACATTTACTAACATCAAGAATTTTTCTATAAATAAAATAGAACGAACTATTAAAATAAGTTATGCGGTTACTTTAGAGAATCATTTAAAATTTGTTTCGTTGTTGATTTAAGAAAGATTATTTATTATAATTGAAAAAAGTAGTCGAATCACCCTTTACTTTACACTGACCTGTTTATTTTTTCATTTCCTGGGATTGCAACTTGGCAATTGGTGTGCCTTTATCGACGTCTCCGACGTACGCCTGACCCTTGGCCGCAACCGAATCTTTTAAAGGACCTACTTCCTTAAACCCATAATGGGATGCATCCTGTGGATGGTTCTTGTACACCTCATTCACTTTATCGTAACACTGTCGGTTAGAACTCATTTTTTTAAAAGTTATCAAAACTTGCGATTTACCCGAACTGTACTCACTCGACGCTGGAAGTGAACTGTGCCTGGAGAGGACGTGCCGACGTTTATATAGTGAAAAACTGTTAATCACGATTGGAGGCTAGTTGGGAAATACAATTTTCATTGTGATTAAAGTTGCGAGGCTAGAGCGAACGAGATAAGCTGAAACACAAGCCGTAATATTGTTTGTAAAATATACTGTGAGAGGCTAGCGGGGGCTAGAGGCTATTTTGAAGACAAAATTGACTATGATAGAATATTTTATTTTTCAAGTCAAGTAAAAACCTAAAATCTATCTAAAGTTGAAATACACTTTTAAAATTACCATGTTCAAAATAATGATTCTTATATTTTTTGTATAAATACAGTAGTAACCCAACTTTGTAATTATTTATTTAAAAAGTTAAATTTGACAATTAACTAAATTTGTAACTGAAGCAAACTAAATCCAAAACTTTTGCATCACGATTTCCTTTTGTCTAGAAGTGGATTTCGTTTTCAGGGACGTTGTTACAGCAAGTTATTAGGGGAGAGGGGTGGCGGGGAGGGGGAGAAAAATTTCCCAACAATTGTGATCATATTTCTCAACTTTTGTGGTGGAGGTTCCATATTCTGTGGAAATGTATGATTGTTTTTTTAGGGATGACTTCTTATTTCGGTGTTTACTAATAATTTTATCAATGATTGGACTTTGTACCCATTGGAAAGTGGAATGTATTTCCTGTTCATATTTCTGTTTGTCCACAAGCAGGGATGTTGCTACAACAAATTATTGGGGAATGAAAAATTTTCCAACAATTGTAACCATATTTCCCAACTTTTGTGGCGGGGGTTCCATCGCGCAGAAGGGGGCTCTTGGTTATGTTGTGTGGAATAAATCCGAATGGAGATGGGGCCCTGGAGTCTCACCATAGGATTTTTTTTGAAAAACGGACTTCTCTAGTCCAAATGGACTTCTCAAAATGTTCATCACATTATTGAAAAAAAAAATCACCATACATTTTCCCACCATTTTATTTTCTCCAATATTGCACACAAACTTAAAAATTTCCACAATTTGGGGAAAAACCCAATCTGGCAACACTGGAGCCCAGCTTTATGGCCTGGTGGCCTGGTGCAGTGCGTGGCATGGTGAGTCAGTGTTTCCGTGCAATATCAGGGGTTGGAACTAAATTTCCCAGAACAGTATTTCAAATAATGCAATGCATTTATTTGGTGCAAACATATTTTGATTTGTACCTCTTGCCCCTCCCCCCCCCCCATATCGACATCCCTGCTCGTTTTACCCACACAAAATAAAGTGCACTTTTAATTTTCGACTCTTTGCAAATATTTTAGACAAACAGACCGTATGACTTGCTAAATGTTATATACTTTATAAAAAGAAATTCTCACGAACAATATGTAGGCCTACAGATACTTAAACGTGTTCAACAACAATAGGGTTTCATCTACACTGATAATATGAGCTACTACAAAACAAACTCTAATTCTTGACATTAGAAAATAAACATATAATTTATGAGAATCTATATGAAAGTTTTATTCTATCTTTGTTGCGATAGTCGATTAATCAGTTATGAACAAGGCAAGAATTTCTTAATAGCTCAGCACAATTCATCATTTTAACACCTGAGTTTTCCTAGGGCGTTTTGGTTCGTCGTAGGCCTAACTTAAAATTATGTTAAGTTTTTGATCCAAATCAGCTGTTTTATGAATAATAGGGCCTATATGTAACGACAGATGTTTGCATTGAATTGGGAATATAATACTGTAAGTATTTTTCGTAGTTTTCTTTCTGTTTGCTTTTTAGTTTTAATCTAACCTGAAAAAGTTGTTGGTTGTGAAGAATAACAAACTGATTATAAATTTGTTAAGTTGATAGCTATGGGAATGAATCTAAAAAAAACCCGTAAGCAGCACTGCCGCATTACTTTAGCCGAATTTTCTTATCAAGGAATAACTAGTATTTTATAATGAGAGTTTACTATGAGTTTTGTTCCTTGTTCCGGAAACTGTTCCAAATATACCTTTGCACAGGATTATAGTAAATTTAATTGCCTTTCGAATGATATAGATTATAAATTGCACTGGGGTTTATTAGTGGGAGAAATTGCTTATTAATTACCTTACATTGATAATGAAAAAACATTTATCGGAATTTTCTTATCAATTTTGATCCTTGTTCCGTAATCTGTACCTGAATTACCTTTCCACAGGTTTGTACTAAATTTAATTATCTTTCGAACGATATAGTTCAAAAATTGCACACGGGCTTTTGAGTCGGAGAAATTGCGCAAAAACCTTACACAGATAATAAAAAAATCATTTATCGGGAGTTTCCAATCAATTTTGTTCCTTGTTTCGGGGACTGTAGCTGAATTAATTTTGCACAGAATTGTAGGAATTTTAATTGCCTTTCGAACGATATAGCTCATAAATTGTACACAAGCATATGAGTGGGAGAAATTGCGCAAAAACCTGACGTGGATAATGAAAAAATCATTAATCGGGAGTTTCCTATCAATTTTGTTCCTTTTCCGGGGACTGAACCTGAATTACTTTTGCACAGTATTGTAGTAAACTAAATTACATTTCGAACGATACAGCTAAAAAATTGCACACGGGCTTATGAGTGGGTGAAATTGCGCAAAAACCTGACATGAATAATGAAAAAACCATTTATCGGGAGATTCCTATCAATTTTGTTCCTTTTCCGGGGACTGTACCTGAATTACTTTTACACAAGATTGTAGTATATTTAATTACCTTTCGAACGATGTAGCTCAAAAATTGCACACGGGCTTATGAGTGGGAGACATCGCGCAAAAACCTGACATTTATAATGAAAAAATCATTTATCGGGAGATTTCTATCAATTTTGTTCCTTGTTCCGGGGACTGTACCTGAAATACCTTTGCACAGGATTGTAGTAAATTTAATTACCTTTCGAACGATATAGTTCAAAATCTGCACAAGGGCTTATGGGTGGGAGTAATAAAAAAAACCCGTAAGCAGCACTGCCGCATTACTATAGCCGAATTTTCTTATCAAGGAATAACTAGTATTTTATAATGAGAG